>VZUI01070272.1:0-17469 GCA_013401135.1 Cettia cetti
AGAAAAGAAAAGAAAAGAAAAGAAAAGAAAAGAAAAGAAAAGAAAAGAAAAGAAAAGAAAAGAAAAGAAAAGAGAAAAAAGAAAAGTTCCACAAGCCTTGATATATGCATGGCACATAGCACAGGTGTTGCGCATCAGATGATTGTCTACAGATTTATTGATCCATGCTATTTGCCAATGTAAACATAGTTTAAGATTGCTAACAGATTAAACAGCATTCAGAAAAGATAAATCTGATTCTTCTCTTAGCATCTTACATTTCAGTAGTTAGACTAACCAGTCTTTAACATAGATGTAATGGAAAACTCAGCTTTTATGTGTGTTGTCCTTCCATGTGTCACTCTTCAGCACATTATTTTGTCCAGATTAGGTCCAAAGTGTCTTAATTCAATCCAGATTACTTTTACTGTCAGAAATGGGGTAGAAAGAAAAACAGTTCTATCATAGAACAGCTGATAATTAATGTAAAGGAAACGTCATTTGTATGTGTAAAAATTTTCAGTGCTACAGCCAAAAATCCCTACTCTGCTCTTAAAAAACAACTTCAATACAAACTTTTTGAATTTTTTAAAGAAATGCATGACTAAAATATATTTGATTGGTTGGTTGGTTGGTTGGTTGGTTGGTTGGTTGGTTGGTTGGTTGGTTTGGGATTTTTATTGTACTGTCTATATAGAGAAAATTATCCAAAGGTAGATTTATTCTGGAATCAATCCTTCTAGATATTAGTACCTCATTTAGATTAATGGAATAATTCATATTTTTAACTGATGTTTTAGACTGCCTGTAAACCTTTACTGTAACAGTGCTGCTCAGTTCCCTTACTATAATTTAATCTGATTCTTCTCTCATGAATGCCGGTGTTACAACTTGCCCCTGAACACAAGGGTTCTTCAGGTTCCTGTAAATAAATCCTTTGGGGTGAGTTAGAGGGAAACGATACTGAATGGTGTTTATAAATATATATATATATATGTGTGGAGGATTCATTTTAGAACAACTTGGTTGAAATACAGGTATGTATCTATTTTGGTTATTATCTGTAGTAATACTGCAATATAAAAACATTAAAATATCACTTAAGAAAATATATATGGAAAAAAAGAAAGGATAAGAGTAGAGAGAGCTCACCACTTGTGGATCCAGTGACAAGACTTCATTGTTGTAGTTAAGATGTCTGTTGGCCAAAGTGATGGCTGCATTCTTGATCTGTCTGATGTGGGGGAAAAACCCCACAAAGTTCCATATGTTAATTTATGTTCCCGTTTAGGTGGAGATACCCAAGCACCTCCCCAGGAGAGGGAATTTTTTGGTGTCTGATGCAGCACTGTGGTTCATGTACAGTCCTCTGGTGGAAGGCCTTAGAAATTACTCTGCGGATGCCTTTGGGAGTCTTTGATGGTTCCTGACACCTTCTAAGACTTGTTTCAATGTGGTTGAACCAGTTAGGCCCATGCAGGAGATGAATGTCTTCAGCCCTGCATGTGAATGTGCATGTCCCGTATGAATGTGGCCCTCCCCAGGGAGTGGGAGAGATTTACCACTGAGCCCTTGTGTAAGGGAGGACATTGGCATGATAAAAAAAAAGGCTATTCCACCTCCCCAGGGCCTTCTTCTTATTGGCCTTCTCCCTCATCTGGCTCAAACTCCAGTCTGTAGCCTCTGGTAGTGGGCGTTCAACTTCTCTGTCTTTTAGGGGTCAGAGATTTTGCCACTACACATCCAAAAATTCTTCTCCTCCCCTTTGGTTTTTGGGGGGAGCAAGGATGGTACAAACCCTGGCAAAACTCCCTGCCACCTCTGTAAACATCTGCCTGTATTAAGTCATTGACAAGTAACATTCCAGTCTCTCACAGCAGGAAAATCACACATAGAATAATGCACGGAATATTCTGATTTGGAAGGGACCCACAAGGATTACTAAGTCCAACTCTTGCCTGAATGGCCCATATAGGGTTTGAACCCACAACTTTGGTGTTGTTGGCATCATGCTCTGACCAGCAGAGCAATGTATATATGTGTGTGCATTTTCATGTGTGGCTATGCAGATATATTTATGCAATCACAAACTTTTCACCCAGAGGAGGGTAGGAAGGAGCAAGGTGGGAGAGCTTTTAGTGAAGGTGCCTAAATGCAGCTATTTCACTTTGGTCCCTTTGATCTTTCGGCTCTTAGTCTAAGAAACAGCGCTTAGATATCACAATTACTAGTGTCTAATCTTACAATATTTTTGTCAGAAAATTACTTCACATCCATCCAAGTCTTTGTTAGGTTTCTTGAATGCAGAATTATGAAACTCCTATTAAATAAATGAACAAACAAACAAACACAACAAAAAAGAAAATAAAATAAAAGCAAGCAGTAGTCCTTTGGTTTCAGTTTTTGAAATTATTTTCCTTTGTAAGGCAAAATCCAAAGTTTCAGGGTTTTTTTCCTAAAAATGGAGATTTAAGTAGTTTCAATTTCAAGAATTGATTTCAAAATATAAAAACCCCCAAACCTCTGTGGTTCTGCTGTCAGTTTAAAAAAATAAGTTTTAACTATATGACCAAAACAAACAAACAAAAAAACATGCCCCTAGTATATCTAAGCAAGTGTTCATTTTTCATGACTAAGTAAAAATGCTAAATATAATCTTTTCATATATTACAATGCAAAACTTCTGAAAAACCCTATATAAATAAGTGCACAAGACTTTATGTCACATTATCTATTGCTGAAACTCTCATACTTTAAAGCAGTCATAGCAGCATATATTTTTAGTTTTGCTTAGGTTTTTTTCATTTATAAGCTATGAATCTTACATAATGTTAAATTCATGCTTGATTTGTTACCATCTGAGTTCTTTGGGGGTTTTATTTTTTGGGGACACTGTTTCATATAGAACACTATTAAAATCAATGTGAACATAAATTTACCTTAGTTTGCTTTTCTATCTCACTCTGCTGTCTTCTAGAAAAGTGACTTACAGAAACTCTGCATGGCAAGTCTCTTCTTATGCTTCTGCATTTCAGAGACCAATTAATAAGAGGATGGATCTGCCTGAAAGAATTTTAGATACATAAGGGTCTGAAGGACCCTCAGATGCTTCTCCTAGCAAAAATGTTGCAACAGTTGTACTCTTTGTCCTTTCTCTTTGTTGCTTCTGTCTAAAGACAGGTTGCATTTTGATAACTTAAATCATCATCATCTGCAAAATTCTATTCATGCGAGGAACCTATATCCCTTTCAGCTGTTCCACCTCTGACATTTGGAAAATTCTGGTCTTAATTGTATTTTCAGAAAAATATTTTCACAAAATCAAACTTACTTACTTCTGGTGATTGCATTGAGCCAGTGACTCATAGGGTAGAAAAGGTGTTACAAAACCCCACTAATAATTTATGTTCCACAGCCATTTCTACCCTTGTGCTGTAAATTCAACTATGTGTGCTGTGGTTAGAATATTTATGTTACAGAGAATAAAGTGACCATTTCATCATTCTTTTCATCATCTTTTGGTACTAGGATTTCACTTATCTTTAAATAGAAGATCCAAATATGAGATAAAAAACTATTATAAAATATTGCTAACACTGAACTGCCTCCCCAAGCATTTCACTGCATTTTATACTGAGGTGAAGGAAAGGAACTGCTCAGGAGTTATGTAATTGATTTTAAAAGGTTCTTCAAGATTACACCTGAACCGAAATCAATTATTAAAGGAGATGAGTATCCCCACTGTGGGGGGATAGTTTTCCCCTGGATATTACTACAGACCTTAAAATATTGCATAAGCACTAGTTTGTTTTCCTTTCAGATCTGTGACAATTTGTCAGTTAAGTGAATTTCCAGAGAAAATTTAAAAGGAGAATAAATGTAGAGAGAAGAGTAATGACATTTGCCTAAAAAAAAAAAAAAAAAAAAAAAAAAAGGTAAAAAAAGAACTTGAAGAAGAGTTTCAGAGATATCTTCAGAATGTGTGGTCTAGGGACACAGCCAGAATTCCAATAAAGAGGAAAGTATGAGACACTTTGGAAAGGACAGACATTTATGAGTAAATCCCATACGTCTTTCAAACCAATAACCTGAAAACCACTCCAATAAAATGTGATACCTGTATAAGCCATGAGACAGTCAGAAAAAAAACCCCAATAATTTAACAGAAACATAAAGTCCAGTGAAATTCAAAATCATCAAATAGTGTAGGTAAGGCAAAGAAACCTGCTTCACATATCTATATAATGGAATGTTTGCCTTTCAGGCTATTGTGAAAAAGCATACAGAACAAGAGATATATGAATATTTACAAACTCTATAATTTGACAATTCACAATTGTACAAATGCTGTCTCATCAAACTTCCTGGAAGAAACATGTAAAAATATTGCACGGATGAGTTAAGGAACCCAAGTTACTTCCAAAAAGCCTTAATACCAATTATCTAAAAATACAAATGTACAACACATTGTAAAAGGGTAGAATGTTAGAGTATGACAAAGATGTAAAATTATACTTAATATGAAAATGTGTGTGTATATACTGGTAGGAAGGCAAGAATCGGTATACATTTCACACAGACTATTTCAGTAGAAAAAACAATAGAAATTAATCTTCTGAAATATATATTTGGTATGACAATGATAGTCAATTGTTTTTCCAGTAGTATTAAGACATAGAGTAATATAATATATTACTTTTCAAAGTATTATTATAGAATAAAATACAGATAACATAATTAATTTTTTTAGTAAAGTGTGGTATACCAAAAGTGAAGTAAAACTTGCAATTAAAGTCTTCAGTTTCACTGGAAAAAAGAATATGTGAGCTGGGTTTGGTGAAATTTCATTTTAAAAATGTTCCTACAAAAATATATTGAAATGTTTGAAATTTCTCGCTTAAATATTTTCAGGACATTAACTGACTTTTCATTTTAAAATGTCAGATAAATTTTAGCAAAAAAAATAAGCATAAAACCCCCTAATTTTGTAATACTCTTCATAATTTACTCAGAAAAATGTTTTCTTTTTGTATCTATAGAAACTATCAGATTTCCTCTTACTGTATTAAGAATTGCATTTATTTTTTCACCTTCCAAATTCTATTTCCTATCATATTTTCAAGTGGCTATTGTAAGTAACAAACAAAAGTCATCTTTGTTATGAAAGCGAACTCACTAGCTTAGTTGTTCCTATTTTAACAGTAATTTCATCAATGCTGAAAAACATCACAAGCAAATTAGTAATTAAGAATTTAAAATAGCAGTATATAGTTTTGACATTATGTTCATATAGGGATGGAACGACTAAAAGTGTTGAATCTGATGAGATACCAAAAAAATTCCTATTGCTCTGAAAAAGTCTTACATAGCTCAGAGACTGTATAGCATAATATTGTGCAGAGATGCTTAGAAGAAAATATATCTTGTATGAATCAAAAGAGGCCATTTCAAGATCTACTCTGTCTTTAAATGGAACCTCTATTAAATTGAAGGAAAACGCAAACTGTCTAAGCGGTGAAACTTCCAAGAGAAGTGACACATCTGTCTCAGTATCAAAATACACTAAGGATCATCCCAAACCCTCTACCTGTGTCAGTTTATTTCCCTCTTCTATCAGTGTCTAAGAGAAACAGATGGCTGCCAAAGAGATGCTGCCTACAGCCACAGGCCAGGATGGAAGCTGGGAACTTGTCTGGGCCGTGCCGTAAGTGCTGCACAAATTGAGTCTGAATGATTTGGTTGTAACAGTCTCTTGGCTGTTTCACTAGCCAGTATGAAATTTCTCTAGACAGTGTGACATTCGTTCACTGCTACCTTCAGTAAGTAAAGAAGCAGATAAATAAAAAACCAGTCAAAAGTATAAATGTAATCAAGACAGATTCTTTAGATTTATTAACAATTGTGGTTTGTTGAACAAAAAGGTGACTTCTCTGTATATAAGATACTCCAAATGGATAAATATCTTCCAGATATTACTGTGTGAACTGTAACTGAAAAGGTGATGTGCCCTTCTTGAGCTGAAATGCCAGGGAAAAGGAAAAGAGAGAACTTTGCAGATGCTAGTATGACTTAATTGCTATTTTACAGGCTTGTAATGGATTAGCTACCTTTCAGAGGTGCAAAACACAATAACGCTATTGAAATACTTCTGTAAGCAATCACCAGCCTTCCAGTTGGTTTAATGAAGAAAAAGCATAGTCTAACATGTCTCAACAACACTCAGCAAGAACTCAGGAGAAAACTATTTTCACATTTAAGCCCAACAGCTATAAGCTTACTGAAATTTGCAGTGAGTAAAGCATGACTGATCAAAATGAAATATTTGCTTTAGGTAAAAAGATACTCTGCAGAAAGGTGTGACATTTACAAAAGCAATTAGAGGAGGTTTGCAAAGTACTTTCATGTGGCACAACTGATGGCTTTACAATGTGAATAGCTGGGTTAATCTAACTGGGACAAGAGACCCGGGGGGGGGGGGGGCAGCATATAATGAAACTGCAGACTATTTGAATGATGACATTTAAAAAAATATATTTATACTGAGTAATATTTCCTTGAAAAAACCCCACGCATTCACCCAAAGAAAGACATGGAATTGATTACAGAGCACATTGTCCTGAGCTCCTTATGTCATATTCAGCATTTAAAATAAATAGAAAAGAAAATGGTTTCTCCTTTTAAGGTAGGTTTAAGATAATATCTAATCAAACTTTGAAAAGTTTGGAAAATTTTATAAGCAGAACCATTTCAAGACATTTATTCCATTCCTGAAGGACTACAAGCATTTCCCCATCATTTTACTGTGATTTTTAGACACCTGTACTACCTTGGTCTGTACTAAATAGGTGAAGCTGACTTGTAGCTGGTCAAAATTTTCTAATGTTAAAGGATACAGGGAAAAAAAAAAAGAAGGAAAAAAAAAAAAAAAGAAGGACAAATTTAACTAATTACAGGGAAAAAAAAAAAGAAGGAAAAAAAAAAAAAAAAAGAAGGACAAATTTAACTAATTACCTGAAATTAGGAAGCTATGTAATGTTTTATTATGCATTAAAAATTGTAGGACTTCACTTTTGAAAAAATTGTATTTCTGCTTAGAAAAAAAATTATATGAACCACTTCACAATTTTTTTTTCACAAGAACCTCTTTATTTTAATGAAAACCACAAAATGCTCACCATGTTTTAAAACTGCAATTCTTCCTTCATGCTGCAAAAGTTTTTTTATCATCTGATTCTTCCTTACACTAGTACTACATATGTGTCCTATAATTCTGAATACAGATCTGCAGATCTACAAGCCTATTATTTTGAATCAAGTTGTTGAGGACTAATTCAAATCTTGAATGATTTTTTAAAATTCTTTTGAACATTAAAGTAAAAACTCTGGCTACTAAATGGAAATTCGTATTCTCAACAGAGATGAAGAAGGTTACTCTGCTCAGTTCAAAAGTACATAAACTCCATAGCTGCTTGAAGGCTGTTCTCAGGCTGCTTTAGGCAGCAAACGTAGTAAGAACCAATAAGGATTAAGCTCTCATTGATTCTGTCCCACAAGGCTCTATTATTCCAGTATCAGTGGCTCATTAGTCTTTATGTTCCGGCTTTTATAAAAGAAGAAATAGTGAGCGATTGAGAAGCCACTGGGGGAAATATTAGCTGGTGCTTTACAAAGAAGTATTTCTATGTATTTGATGAACAATTGTTTATATTTCAAAGACAAAGGTACACAAATGACCTTTTAATACAGATTCACTGCCAAAGAACCTGACCTGAACATATAAATGAGTGTAAGATTTCCTTTTATTTTTTTGTTCTAAAAAAGAAAGTGAGAGAGGAAGAAATGAAGATTAAAATCAACTACATGCAGTATGAGAAAAGTTGGGTTTTGGGTTATATTTTTCTTTTTCATTGGGAAGAAATTCTGTTTGCTTCCTGCTTCTGTGTAACCATGATTTTGGGAATAAAAATTCTATTACTGGTATTTGCATGGAAATGTTTTACAGATACTTTTTAAGTTTCCAAGCAGATTGTTTGAAATTACATCTTTCTATTAAAAAAATACATTATTCTATTAAAGACTTGAGATCTTGACAGCTTTTCACCCTTCTTTTTTTGTTTGTTTGTTTTTTGTTTTTGTTTTTGTTTTTTGTTTTTTTCCTTATCCTTTCTAAAATGTTCTGGAATTTTCTATTTTATGCTGGAAGTGCAACATCAAAATGCTTTAGTAACTGCTGTGTGCCTTCACTAGTCTGTGGTTGGTATCCTTGGCGCTTTGGGTCCTGGTGTAGACACCAGGCAGTGGCATCTAAACCTGGAGTTTCTATGAGGAATCTTGGGAACCTTAGATTATGGGTCTTCAACAATCACTGGAGAAAGTGGAAAATACTTCCTTTTAATTCAGTAAACCAGTCCATGGTGGCTTAGGAAAAGGAGATGAATGGGTGAAAAGAAACAATTAGAGACACCCCCTGGCAGTATCCACTATACTGCTGAAATGGAACTCTGGATAAGTGTCACATGGAAGTCAGAAGCTCCTTAAGTTTTATAAAGCAACAGTAAAGTCTCAACATCAAAGAGAAGTTAAACAGGGAAATTAATGTTGTTAAGAAACTGTTCCATCTATTTCAGTGAAAATTATTCTTAGATTACAGATTTTGCCATGCTTGTGTTTTGCCAGATGGGCCTGAAATGTAAAACCTATAAAAAATTGATTTGATGTTGGAAAAAGCAAAAATATTGAAGGCAGGAATCTTTGCACCTTCTAGATCAGCTCTTTCCTTGTGGAAAAATAGTCCATTTATTTTGTCTAATATATCTTAAAATCTAATCATGTTAGTCTTCAATTACACTGTTCCCTTTTATTTTGTCGTGACTAGCTTTAAAATCTCTGCTGGAGAGAATCGCAAGATAATTCCTGTGATTTCCTCACCATTTAATCCTGAATTATAAATAAATTATGCATCACAAGCACCAAACTACATAACTGATTTCAGTGGGGGATTCTTGTGGAAGAAGAAATATGATTTACACCTTTAGTCCTATATTCTTTGTATCTTTATTCAAATTATCTATATATTCATTTGTATCTTTCTGTCCACGTGGGTCTGGATCTGTACCTGTATCAAGCTTTTTCAGGCTTTGAATTACTGATTTTTTAAATTATGAATTACCTTTACAAAGGAGCCTAATTTTGTCTTAAAAAAACCCCTACTACATGTCTCTTTACCACTTAGTGATAGAAGTGATAGTAAGTGATAGTAAGTGCAACTTAGACATTTACTACTAGTGGCAGTCCAGATTTACTTTATTATAGAAAAAATTATTCTAGATTACTTCAACAGACTAGACAGGCTCTTTTACATACTGAGGAATAAGCTTTAATTTAAAGCACAAATGCCCTCATGTTTTCAATTCCAGTAAGAATAGCTGAATTTCATCACAGAAAAAAACATTTGGTTGTTGGGAGAGGAGAAGTTTCTGCACCCAAAGACTACACGAGATATTCTCTATTTATTTTTTCACCCTTTTTTGACTATGGACTGTTCTTCCCTGTTTAGTTGCTTCCCTGAATGGTGCTACCATTTTCTCACCTGATTTGTTTCCAAAAGATCAGTCTTATCTGTTTGCGTTTCACTTCAGATTTTTTGTTGTTAACACAAAAGAGACAAAGCAGTGGGACTGCTGTAGCAGTACAATGGGAGACAGTCACCTTCAGGAGTATTGGTATCACCATTTCAATGGCAAGTGAAAATTCTTCTCTCCTTTAGCACTGGTGGAAACTCACAGATCCTGCAGCACCCAGCAAGCTCCAGTTTCTTGGTTTTTTCCCTCCTTCTCTTGACTAGAGTTTGTTTTGCTTTGTTTTGACTTTTTAAATATTTTTTTCAGTTTAGAAGAGAATAAGCTAGGCCAAGAGTCATTGCACTTCAATATGCTTTAGTTTCAAGGCTATTTTTTTGCAGTTTAAGCTTTAGTCAGAAAACCACTGTACTTACTATGCAAATTCTGAAGTGGGTAGGTTTTTCCTGTCTGAATTTAAAGAGTGATCCAATTGAACTGGATATATCTGAGGAGTACAAAAATTAAATCTGTTAATACTAGGGGGAATAGAGATAAAGAGATCTACTCTTTAATATTTTTGGGTGTCAAATAATTTGCATATTGAAAAAATGTTGATTATTTTATATTTTTTCCAAGGAATCACAGTAGTGTTAACTGAAAATTCTTATTAACACATTCCCCAAATTTTCCATGCCATTTTGACCTAGCATTTTCAAAAGCAGTCATTTGCAGGTTCTTTCATGATCTTACTGAGTTGTGCCAGGGTGATACTCACTTCTTGTCATCCTGTTATGAACATAGATGGATCCACATCGGTGGATGCGGGGGCTGTCCCTGGTTTTGCTGTGACCCTGGGACATAGCTAGGCTGCCTCCCTGGTGCTGCAGCTGTGGGAGTCCGGTTCCCAGCAGAGCCTGTGGGGAGGGGGTGCCCCCCACCCCCACCGAGCAGCCACCCTGCTGGTATGGGGCCCCTGCATTTGAATGTTAAAAGAAGTTAACTACTAGATAATGGCCCTGTCTTTGTTGCCTGGCAACACACCTCCTGATCCCAATCTGAAGACTCACCATGACCTATAAAGAACCGGGCTGATGTGGGAATGGGAGAGGAAGGCTGACTAGATCAGAGAGTCTTTGGGTCTTCCCATGAGGACAAAGACTCAGCACCTCTGGTCTGCATTTTAGGGACAGCCCTGGGCACCTCTGGGTTTCTATGACAGCATGGGCAAGCCTTGCTGGGCTTCCCCCATCCAGCTGATCTCTTTAATAAAGGGCTGAATATTAATAAAAACATAAGTCCTGTTCTTTTCAATCCCACAGCTTCATCTTTATATCAACTTCCTCATGTTTTTCAGACCACAGGGGGAAATAACAAGGACTGTTATCCTTGACCTCATTAGGGCCAAAAAATAATCAGTAGACTGGATGTTTCAAGTTACTGGACTTTTCAAGGAAAATTCCAGTAAGTACTGATCTGAGCTGTATCTAGGGTGGGAATTTACTGCTGACTAAAGCCAAACAACTTGTAGCCCTATAAATTGCATTTCCAAGTGAGGCCCGTTGAACTCTTCTGGGATGCAGAGGACTGCACCAGCACCTACCTCTGAGGGGAGCACCTCTCAGAGCTCAGGATCTCTCAGTTTGGTGATACAGAGGACCATCATTGAAAGCTGATGAAAGAGCCTGGGACAATGCTCTCACTCCTGAGAGTTCAATCCTTGTCCATGGAGAAGACACAAAGTCATTGTCTAAGTATTTCACTGAACTTGAGGGTAGTTTTTCACAAGTATATTTTCTTATTAACTCAAACTTTTGCCTAAAAGAGAAACTTTTGTATAGAAAAAATAGAGCTTTGTTTTTGTTTTTAATAATTGTTGATATTATTATACATTTTTTGAAAATGCAGCTCCAGTTTTTTTATTTAATTGACAACATACTGCTCATACCAATATCGCTGCACAGATTATTTTGGATGTACTTCTGTCTTATCTGAGTATGTGTAATACAAGAAGCAGCTTTGAAAGTTCTAGTATATGGCTATTATTTTCCCCTCTTTTTTTTTTTTTTTTCTTTTCAAATAAAGGGCAAGTGTGAATTAATTTCACTTGTGAGAACATTTGCAATACCAAAACAGCAATGAATAGGCAAGAGTGGAGGAATTACCTTTTAAATTATAGTAATGTGTTGGAAACCTGACCTTGTAAAATGTCACCTACATGTTTCACATTATTTATTTCTCACCAGAGATTCTGTAGCAGAAGGTTTCTGCTCATAAGGCACACAAGATCTGTGTTAGAGCCAAATCAATCAACTCTACCTTGAAATCTCATGGAGTATAGTACTATAAAAAAAATTACAGGGTTTTTTTTGTTTTGTTTTTATTCAAAAGCTGAGTAAATATAGCAATGATTATTGTATGTTTGAAGAAGTCTTATTATTATATTTTAATATTTTATATCTGGGGTGGAAGGAGGATATATAAAAAACATGTCAAATATGAAACATTCTGCTGCATCTGGCCTAAACACATCTTTTAGACCAAATTCATGAATGATAACAGCAAGCGTTTGTATTAGGCTAATGCCTTCAAGAATACTCAGGTTTGTTTATATGCCAGGCTCATAGGTTTATTTGCACATAATGTCTGTCTTTAAACGATATTGGGTTCTGTCAGGAAACCTCATAACATTAAGAAAAATATCAGCATGACATTTCTGACACAGCATCTCCATGACAGCCATGGGGTGAATAATACTTCGTATAACTGCTGACACATGGTAAAAGAGTGGCATACCTGGTGAGTTCTCCATGGGCAGAAAATTGCCTGACTGATTACATTTCTTTGAGGGGAACACAGCTGAATATCCTTGGATATTCCTATACTCTCAACAGTATATTCTGTTGCTACTTTAGGACAACTTTTTATGAGCTAGATTAATATATTTTGTGCTACTGTCAACATGAGAATAGTTTCCATCATTGTATTTTTTTCAGGCTCAACTTTTGAAGAATAAAATAAAATACATATTTTAATACTTAAAAGGCAACCACTAATATCCAAGGTATTCATCAACACTACTTTTTCTTTTTTTTTTTCTTCCAGCTGTGGTGGTTATTAGACAACAATTTCAGTTTAACAGTGCGGGGAAAGAGCCATTCTGACACTCGTTTTCTGGTGAAGAGTTTGTTCAGGCATCACTGACAGGACTGTGGGTCTCAGTGCAGATGGTCTCTAAAGAATATTTTTTTTTGTAAACTGGACTACTCCATATCACTCTCAACCACAAAGAATTAAAGTATATTTTATCAGACTGCTTCTTTGTCCTTGCTGTTGCAGAGAGAGGTATTTTTTAATCACAACTTCCTTTGGGCAATTTCCTTAACTTACAAGCTTCTGAGAATTACGTTAGAAAATTCAAAGTTTATTGTCTGGCTAAGGATAGAGATATAGATATTAAATGGCTGGGGGTTTTCTTATTATATAGATGCTCCTTTTATGACAAATAGTGCTTGACTTCAGAGTGACACTTGTGATCCTTCAACGACCAAAGCATTGTCAAATAGTCTCAAGCATGCAGGACACTAGATCATGTTGTACAGCAGCAACATTAGTAATATGAATATCAACTCTAGGTGGTCATGTCAGACTTCTTTTCTTCCCTTGCATTTTCCTTGCAATTTTATGTACACTTTCTACTTTTTTCATGAAACTTTTCTCCACCTTGATCTTATTTTGTAATAAAGTAAAAGGTGTCCATATCATCAAGATAGTTCAACAGGCCAAGAAAAGGTGAAGGACCCCATTTATGATCTATGGAAGATCACTGCATATTTCACAAAGGGTCCTTGAATGACAAGCACCCCTTGATTGCTTACAAATGCAGCAAAAAACAAGTTTCCTTTTAAAATATAATACACAGGCAACACACAGAGAAATCAGTATATACACCAGTGGGGAAACAGTATTCAGCCTTTGACTGAATGTGAACTTTGGACCCATACTGGTGAGCCATGTATCTAAATGTATTTCTATTTATTGCCACCTTTGAGAGGTCAAAACTATCCTCAGTTACTGAATGTAAAAGAGATAAATAGCTATATCTAAGTGTAGGTTCAAAATTTGTATCTGTAGGGGAAGAACAAGCTGGGATCTCTGACACAAATACAGCTTCAAATGACTCTGTTTCCCATTTTAAGCTTTCTCAGTAATGTGACCAGAAACAATTTCATTACTATCCCTTAATGTTCCTAAAGAAAAAGAGAGAACACATGTACATGCATTTTAAGATTTTTTTTTCAGCATCCTAGTTAAGATGAGTGCATATTTGGAAACATAAGTCTTTCACATAACTGAAATTAAAACTGCTTTTTACTATCAGTGTCCAAAAGGCAGGAGAACCTGATTATTATGGGTGTCTATTAGGCAAAATTCTGAAATGCAGCTTATAAATTTGACCAGACATAGAAGAGTGCTACTTTTGAGTTACTTTTTTGATTAATGTAAGTGAAAATAGTTCTTCTGAGGGGAAGAGATGCAGCTTTGGCAAGGCTGAAACTTCGTGGGCTGATGGTAGGTACCCCTGACAGCTTTGGTTGAGCTGGTGTGAGAATGACCAAGTGCATAGCTGATCCCAAAATAACCCTCTGATTAAGCTTTCACTGAGGGATGGACTGTGATGAGATCCTTGTGACAGTACTCCTTTTCACTTGGCTTGACTGCAGCATAGACAGTATGTCAGACCACAGAATAAATAATGTGTAAACCAAAGGTGGTACAAAATTCCTCCCTTATTGGGAAAAGTCCTTTATGACAATGTCATTATTTTGATTAAAGTTCTTCCAAGTAGGGATGTTCTCTGTGGTTTATTTAGCTGATTGTTGACCTCTTCTGTGTCCTCAGACACACCTATAAATATATTTGTATGAGAAAATGAAAAGATAAATGAAATTAAGGAGAAAAATTCACATCCCAGAAAGTAGTGGATCTGTTTTTTCATACTTGGAAATAATCCTTGAAATAAATGAATTGTCATAAAGATGCAAGGCTTTACTTTTTAATAGATGTAACAGAGATTTATCACACATTTTAAAATTTGAAAACTAAAGCTTTGGAGCAATGAACATCTGATCCTCTCTTGCTGGTCCTTTACATCTATTCTTCAGAAGAGACCATAAGCAGGAGCTGCACAGAGTTTGTTCTACTATTTTGTATTAGGATGGATTTTACCCAAGAGACTTTTCTCAATACGAAAATAAGGGGGGGAAGAGCCCTAAACAGGTGTTGTAGAGAAGAGGGGAAGAACCACACCAGGCCACTATTGGTCTACAGTCATGTTGTCACATGTCAGATAGAAAAAAAAGTAATTATAAACCTGGCTTTTTGCATTTTGAAGTAGGTAGGAGAAAATTAATCAACTTTTTCTACAAAAAGGAGTTACCATCTTGATTGAAAATACATAATTGCATTAATGTTTTGCTTTGTTTTTAATCAATCCATGTTAGATAACATATAATGTCCTCATTATACGAGGTTAATTACTTAGTTTTCTATTATTTGTCACTCTGCCCCCCCCCCCCCCCCCCCCCCCCCCCCCCCCCCCCCCCCCCCCGGCCTGCCACTTTCTGGTCCTTTTTCTTAGTGAGGCTTTCAGATGGAGCTACCTTTTCAGGCACAATCCATTTTTCCTCTTTCCTCCACGTACCCTAAGCTAAATCCTGCATCCTTCCTCACTCCTGCTCTTGTTCTCATAAGATCCTGAACTAATTCAGTACAGTAAACCAAATAAAGTGACCTTTCTTTTTCTCTTGCATTTCTTAGCAGAACTGATTCAAGGTGCAAATAATGAAGAGAAAGGTGACAAAGGGGAACAGGAGACCCCCTTTTCAGAAACAGGTTTTTTGGCTTAACTGTCCTCATGGAAACATGCCCACAAACAGGTAAACAACCCTCCCAACACACATTTTTGTTAAGTATTGACACATCACACAAAGTGCTAATTCCATCATACTTAACAACAATTTTGGACCAGGACCAATCAAAGTCCAGCCGTGCATTCAAGGATTTTTTTCCTACAAATCATTACATCTTATTTGTTCATGACAATAGACACTGACTCTTCCTGAAGTGTGAATGGCAGAAAAGTCTTTCTCACAGCAAAAACTTCATGTGAAACATAAAAACATAGAACCATTAGCAACTTCTCTTCCAGTCAAATAGAACAAGGAAAAAAGGCCTGAAGATTTGCCACATTAGCAGCACTTTTTTTACAATGGATATTTTGCTTCCAAGAATGCAAACTTAAACCCAGTAGAATTAAATGATTGGTAGTGCACAAACTCCCACGTCAGAGCACCATATTGGACCAATGAAGAAGTGTTAGTGAATTATTAGTTTGGGAGTTTTAAAATATTTTTTTCAGTCACAGTATTGGCAAATTTCTGGGAGAGAAAAGGAAACTGCTGAGAAGTAAAAAATAAAAAATAATGCGTGAGAATAATTGCCAAGCATTGACTTGGTGTCATTAGAGGAGATAAAACAACACGTTGGGATATGCAGACTTACCTTACTGGAGAAGGTAGATTAAACTAGGTATTTAATTTATTCCATCTTGCCCAGTTACACAGACTGCACTACATCATTTCAAAATTCATATTTCCTTTTCCTTCTGTACTACAGCAGTGGTAGGAAAACAGGTGGAACAAGTTTGATTTGTAGCACAGTCCTGCTAAGTCTTTAGAATTATGACTTCTTTCTATATCTTTTGGAAAGCAGACCAAACTGAGAACATAAACTTATAATTAACAGTCATTTATGTCAGCCCTCCGGAAAAAAATCATTCCATGCTACTGTCATCCTCTAATTTATTAGTAGAGCCTGCACGTTTCATCAGTATTGGGGTGGGAAGAGAGGAATAAGATGAGCAAAGGGCTACCCTTCACAGAATTATAGAATCACAGAATGATTTGAGTTGGAAGGAATCTGAAAGGTCAGCTAATTCCAAAACACCTGCCATGGGCAGGGATACCTTCCACTAATACAAGTTACTCAGAGGCTCATCCAGACTGGTCTCCAGGGATGGGGAGTCCATAACCTCTGTGGGCAATTTGTTCCAGTGCTTCACCACCCTCACTGTAAAGAATTTCTTCCTAATATGTTACCTAAACCCACCATCCTTCAGCCTAAAGTCGTTCCCCCTTGTTCAATCACTACACACCCTTGTGTAACATCCCTCTCTTAACCTTCTTGCGGGCACCCTTTATGTATGGAAGGCTTCTCTAGGGTGTCACTGGAATCTTCATTTCTTTGAGCTTAACAACCCCAATTCTCTCAGCCCATCTGCATAGGAGAGGTGGTCCAACCCTCTGATCATCTTAGTGGCTCCTCTCTGGACTTAGTCTTTTAAATTTGTGTTTTAGTTTTCTACAGGGAAAAAGCAAGACTGCTGTCAGTGGAAAAGGAAGTAGAACATTTAACTCAGATCTAGGGATAATAATGGCTAAAGAAAAGCCTATTTCAGATTGTGTATAAGGAACACTTCCCTTCCTGCCTCAGGATAATCTTTTCCTGCTTTTCTGAGGCTGCTCCAACACTTTGCAGTTGACATTGTGTTATCATGTTTTTATAAGAGAAAGAATGAGAGAAAGGAAAAGAGGCTCATGAGGGTAGGGGTGTGATTGTACCCATATATGTTGTTCACCCCAAGCCCTATAAAACTCTCCATAGTGCTGAAAGCAGACTAATGTCAATTACAGGTTTTACTCAAAAACAGCAGAAAAAGAGAAAAAAAAAGTTCTTGATGTACAAGTTGACCATGGATTATTTTAATGAATTATATAATATATTATATTTTAATATATATTATATTATATTATATTATATTATATTATATTATATTATATTATATTATATTATATTATATTATATTATATTA
>VZUI01070273.1:0-13175 GCA_013401135.1 Cettia cetti
TTGGTAAAAAAAAAAAAGTATATATATATATATATATATATATACGCACACATACACACACACACACACACATATATATATATATATATAAAGATGCTGGTAATTTTTCTGCTTAAACTTTTTGGCATCTTCACCAAAGACTCTTGTTGACCTTTTAGCTCAAAGGGTCATAAACCAAGGGGGGATTGTCATCCCTTCCCAAAGCCAGCACATCCTGAAGCCCTGGCAGTGGGGCAGGTTACCTGCTCCTGGTTCCAGTGAGGAAAGCAGGCACTATAGGCACAGATGACTTCTTATTCCTGACATTCTTTCTCCTGTTCTTGGCTGGCCTGACTTCCATAAATCATCTGGAGATTGATAACATGTTTTGTGTTTAGGAATTGTGGATGACTTGACAGCAGCTGGGATCAGGTGTTTTGGCCCCACAGCAAAGGCAGCTCAGCTGGAGTCCAGTAAGAGCTTTACCAAGGCCTTCCTGGATCGTCACGAGATCCCCACTGCCAGATGGAAATCCTTCACTGATGCCAAAGCAGCATGTGCCTTTATCAACAGGTACAAGCCTTGCCAGCTTAGACATGTTCTTACTGACAGTGTGCTGGAAATCCAAACCAATCCAGTGATGCTCATGTATCAATAGCTTTGGGGTAGAACATCTGCAAAGGTTTCCAAGGATCACCTACCATGACTCCCTCAAACTGTGGCAAGTCTGAGAAAATGGTTCCTCCTGCTCTGAAATGAAATGAAAGTTCAGTGTTCAGTTCACAGGAGAATGTAGGACAAGCTGTTATTTTTTTTGTCAGCCTGCCTGCTGGGGAAAGGCAGGGAGCAGCCCAGAGCCATCTGTTCTAGCTTCTTATCCCTTTTTTCCACCAAAAAAACCCTAGAGAGTTACTCACCAACTGATGATCTGCTCATCATAGGACCAGGTGACCTCAGATGATACAAGAGTAAATTCCCAAATGGAAAGCAGTAATGAACAGTCAGGAAATTCCCTGGTGGGGAAAAGAAGCAGGAACCTTTCTCAGGCAGAGCATAACGAGAGGAGCCTGGTGTGATTTGTGTGTTATTCAATAAGGTTGCCATGAAGACTGAGAAGTACTTTGATTTTTTTCAACTCTTGAAATGTTCAAAATGTCCTTGCAAGGACTGTTGATGTTGAATGTCTGTCCTGTGCCTTGGCAGTGCCACCTTCCCTGCTTTGGTTGTCAAAGCCAGTGGCCTGGCAGCTGGCAAAGGAGTCATCGTGGCTTCCACCAAGGAAGAGGCCTGCAAAGCTGTCACTGAAATCATGCAGGTGAGAAGGAATGTCCCACACAAAATCAGCTCCTCACCACCTCAGAGCACCACAGATATTCCTTATTTCATTAATAGGAACTTGGCTGCAAGATAGCAAACCTTCCACCCTTTTATTTGGCCAGCTGTGAAACTCTGTTGTATTTATTGCTTGAGGTACAGTCCCTGAAGGCTAAAACCATTGTTCATGAAAACCCACTCTTATTTCACTTATTTATATGTGAAATTCCTTTTTTTTTTCTACTGTGTGAGACTCCTGCAATCTAACAGGTCCCACAGTTCAGGAACATGAACTCAGGGGTTGAAGTGGATCTTTACAAGCACCATTAGGACTAAGCACAGCTCTTCAATTTATAGTCAAATTCTGCTGGGATTATTTCAAGTGAAGTTCACATTGAGGAGGGATATTCCACAAATATGTTTGGAGCATCAAGATTTGAAGTGAGGCCAAATGAAGGAATTTTATCTGCCCAGTGAAGAGCACAGAGCTGAAGCTCCCAGGTCAGGCCCCCAGCTCATGGCAGCAGCACAGCATCCTAAAATTCCATGGAGCTGATCCATGGGAGACATTTTCTGACACAGTTGTGCTTCAGGAGTCAGAGCAGGGGTGCTGCAGTCACATTTTGGACCATCTATCACCACTGGACAATTCATGTCTGAACAGGGCAAAAACAAATACAAAAAACCTGCAAGTTAGAGATTTCTAGAGACCCCCAAAATCACCTTGGCAGAGTGTGAGGAATTGCTCAGTAATCACAAATATCCTCTGCCATTTGAAAATATTCAGTAACAAACCCTGCATTTATTTAAGAATAAACAGAAAAGAGGAGTGGGGGATTTCACCACTGCTGACATCCCTGGGGGTAGAGTGGATTCGTCATCTCAAACCTGTGCTGCATTTTTGGCTGAATTAAAAATACGTATTTCTTGTTGCATTTTCGGTAGTTTAAAACTGAAACAGAACTAAAGAGATTTTGTTTCACTGTAGGATAAGAGTTTTGGCACAGCTGGGGAAACTGTTGTTGTTGAAGAGCTTCTTGAAGGAGAAGAAATTTCTGTAAGTGCATCTCACTTTGGTAACACTTTGATTCTACCTGTTCTAAATTGTTTGGGATTCACTAAGTGTCTTCACCTACAAAGTGCAGGATTTTATCAGTTAAATTAAAACCATTCCCTGCTGATAAATAAAATTGTATTGGTTAGAGACAGCTGTGTGGCTTATTTTGGATTCTTGCTGCTTTTATAATTAGCATTGTAAAATGGGTTTGAGTACTGCTCCCATTAGTGCAGACAGGGAACAACGTTACCCAGTTTGAGTGCACAACATCATCCAGTTCCAGAAGATGCCAGCAGCCTTGTTATTCTGAAGATATTGAGAATAAAAAACAACTGCTATATAAATAATTTATAAATATTTCACAAGTAAATAGCTTTATCAGCAAGGAAAAGGAAGTCTTGAAAGGAATGTAATGCCTTCCTTCCGAGGCAGGGGCTGGGAGGGGAAAGGAAGAAGCCATTTTCATCATGCAGTATTTTAATTACATTTTTTAAAACCTTTTGAGTGTTTCTTTTCAGTGCAAATGGTATAATCTTTCGAGGCTTTGTTCATTTCTGAAGGAAGGTAACACAAAATGAGTCCCTGTTTCCTGAGGAAAAGGCGAATGCTTTGAACCCCATCATTTATTTTATCAGGGAGGCAGAGTTTATTCTCCCTTTGTCACGCTGAAAATCAACTCTATTTGCACTAATTGCACTTTAATTTTAACCATACCCAGGGCTTTTAACTCTTGTCCTTGTTTTAGTGCTTGTGTTTCAGTGATGGTGTCACCATTGCCCCCATGCCCCCAGCCCAGGACCACAAGAGGCTGATGGATGGAGATGAAGGGCCCAACACAGGAGGGATGGGAGCTTATTCCCCAGCTCCTCAGGTGAGAAAGGAGTGATAAGGAAGGGAAAAGGGACTGATAAGTGGATGTTTCACTCCAGCTGTCACTGCAAGCCTGTGGGAGTGTTCCATTCCAGCATGAGGAGCAGGAGGGAATGGGCTCTGCTGGATGGAAAGAGCTGACAGGGCCAAGTGCCCCACAAATTCCTCTAAAGAGGAGGAGATCTCCACTGAATTACTTGGAATTAGAAAGGGGAAAGTATTATTTCTGCAACCTTATATTTGATTGGGATTTAAGTGTTATGAAATGCTGCTCATTAGAAGCAAGGGCTTAAACCCACAGTTTTATCTTGTGCTAAACAAAGCTAATGGTGAATTTTGGCTTAAGGTAGTTTGGGGTCTGTTTGATAGGGAACTTCTACTGGCAGAAATAGAAAAACATTCTTTGCTTTCCATTGGAATGATCAAGAGACCATCCAAGAATTCTGCTTGGCTCTTAAAAACACAAACCCAAGCTCTTCCTTTTTACAAACACTGGTTTCTAATCCTTTTTTATTAGATTTCTAAAGACTTGCTGCAGAAGATAAGAGAGACTGTTCTTCAGAAGACTGTCGATGGCATGAGGAAAGAAGGTGTCCCCTATCTGGGTATGTACAAAACTTTGGGATCTTTAATCATGAGGAGAACAACCTTTTATTTTGCTTTTTTCCTCTTTGTAGCCTAACTTACACTGGAGGTTAAGGGAAACAGCTTTGATTTATTAGGAACTGGGTTTGGTATCAGTGCCTTGATTCAGAGTCCACGGAAATCAACAGAAGTCATTTAATGAGTGGGGATAATTCCTCAAGTGAGGAGGAACAGAAAGGAAAATGTTCAAAAATAAACTGTAAAATTGTGACAGCTATTTCTGCCTGATTTATTTTAACCATTTCTCAAATTCACTGAGCACATGTGGCAGCCTTTTAAACCCTGTTATCAACAGATTCAAAACAAGTGAGTTCCTGAGAGATCTTTTTGTATCCTTTTTTGTTCTAGGTGTGCTTTATGCTGGATTAATGCTCACCAAAGATGGGCCTAAAGTTCTGGAATTCAACTGCAGATTTGGTGACCCAGAGTGTCAGGTGAGTTGTTTTGTACAGTTTGGCATTATGGGAGGAGTAAAATCTGTGACCATCTACCACTATTGTTAACCAGATTTGGGGTGAAAAATCACCTAATTGCACCAAGATTTAAAATATTTGGGTTGTTTGTTCAAAGCAGAAGGTCTGTTCGGAAATTGTTAGGTTCCAGAGAGGATTTCAGTAGGCTGGACTCAAATCTGGGCTTTGCAAGGATCAGCTTGAGAAGAGCTCAGCACCTCCCTGTCTTTTGTGGAATGGATTCTGGGTTTTTCCTTGCTCCCTGTTGACAAGTGGAACAAAACTCTTCTCTTCTTCAGAACAAATCAGGTTCTTTATCCTCCTCCCTTCCTGTCCATACATAACAATTCTTTTACCCACAGAAATTCTCTTCAAGGACGAGTATTTTTAAGGGCTCTCAGATTATAAACTGTGTGTATTATGTGTGAAAGTACAACATGTGGGCATATTTCATGCAGGTTTTACAGCTGCATCAGTGTCTTTTCAAGGCCAGGGAAGACAATGCAAGATTATTGATTTGCTGCTGTGTCTGCAGGTGATTCTGCCCCTGCTGAGGAGTGACCTGTACGAGGTTATGCAGGCAGTGATCAACAGGAGGTTGGGCAGCTCCATGCCAGTCTGGAAAGAGGACAGTGCAGCTGTCACCGTGGTCATGGCTAGTCAAGGCTATCCAGGGGCATATCCCAAGGGCTTGGAAATAACAGGTAAATAGAACAGGAGAAGCTGCAGGAGGCTCATTGCCCCCCTGGCCTATCCCTGTTCTCTCTTCTACATGAGAGTGAATCATTGGAACTGAGAATCATAGAAACCCTGGTTCTGGGTCAGCAAGAGCAGCTGAATTTCCACACATCTCAGTTTATATTGGTGTGTTTGCAGTTCTGCACACTGGTGTTATTTGGTGTTGGCCAGCACTATATTTCATACCTGCTGCAGTCAGGTGGTTCTTGGGTCACGTTGATGCTGATGTTTTGTGCTCTGGGTGTCACTGAGGCATAAAAACCCAGCTGGAATCAGATGTTGTGTGCCAGCTAAATGCCTCTTTTCACCTCCCTGAGCACACAGGCAGACTTGTCTCCCCTCCAGAGGTACTTTTTACAGATTTATTCCTATTTCCCACCAGGATCACCCTGACTTTGCACGTTTTCAGCCACGAAACGCTAGGTACCTCTTCACTGAGCACATTCTAACCAAGAGCTGATCTCTCCCACAATCCCCACAGGGCTTGCTAAGGCCAGGCAGCTGGGGCTGGAGGTGTTCCACGCAGGCACAGCCCTGAAGGACGGCAGGGTGGTGACCAGCGGGGGCAGAGTGCTCACAGTCACGGCCATCAAGGAGGATCTGCCCTCGGCGCTGCGGGAGGCCAACCTGGGCGTGGCTGCCATCCACTTCCAGGGGGCCATCTACAGGAGGGACATTGGCTACCGGGCCATAGCCTTCCTCAGGCAATCCAGGTAGATATTCCTAACCCCTAAAATGCGAGTCACCGGTGTGAAAAGGACCTAAGCACATCCCTGGTTGAGATTAGTAACCGGTGTTGGTTTTCTGTGTAACTCTTGACAAGTTTTAAGCCCATCCTTGTACTCAACCTCAGCAAGAACAGCCAAGGGAGGAACATTTTGAATGCTTGATCCATTTTCTTACTCTCCTAAATAATCTGAGTTTAACTACAGTGACAAACAGACAGGAATGAGCTGCGTGGCTGCAGTTGTCAGGCCTGGTTTAGGGAAGGTCAATTTCTACTTCTTGGACTTCAGATCACAGCTTTTGCTCTGGGTTTGTCTTGGCCAGAAGTCTGATATTTAATATCGTGAAATGTGGTCACAGCCCCAAGCTGCCAGAGCTCCAGGAGCCTTTGGCAGCGCTGCCAGGGATGCCCAGGCTGGGACTGTTGGGCCTCTGGGCAGGGACAGGGTGGCACTGGATGGTCCCTGTGGGTCCCTCCAGCTCAGGAGAGTCTGTGTTTTTATATATGAACAAAGTTCTAGCTGGCTTATTGGTTCTTTTTAGCTTTTAGAAATAGTTAAAATTACCCCTACCTTGTTGGGATTTACATTTTACTGGCATAGCTGCCTAACAGCAGGGTAGGATTCATCACTTCTTTCCATTCTCATTCCTTTAGTTGGCACAGTATTTACTGTAAGACTCTGGAGATCATATGGGTGTGGGTTTTGTTGTTTGTTTTTTTTTTATAGCAGGGAGTCCTGTTGTCTTTTTAATATTCCTGAAAGCTTCTTGCAGTTTTTAAACTCATTTTTACCTAATAAGAAACTGCTCTGCTCCAATGAGCTCCTAACATACCTTTTCCCAAGGGGTTATTTTATAGGCTGGGAAGCACATCAGTGGCAGTTTTGTTGCTGCTAGCAGTGTATCCTGATTGGTATTCTGTAAAATTATGATCAATAAACTTCCTTAAAGAACAAGGGTGTTGGTATTTAGTCTTCTTTCTCTCTCAAGTGCTCTGCATCTGTTGACAAATTGATGTGAAAAGGTGGAATTGAGATTTGCAGCAGGAAAAAAAAACAACAAAACCAGGTCAGTGAAGCAAGAGGAGGCCCTTGGAGCAGTTCCCTCCCCCAGCAGAGCCCTGGGCCACAGGCAGCAGGGTTCCTGCCTGGAATGTCTGCCTGGGAGGATCCCTGGCTGCACAGGGAGCCTCCTGGGAGCTGTTTGCAGTCCCTGCCTGGGGCACTGCCCTGGAGGCTGCTCCAAGTTCTGCTCCTGAAGGGATGCTTCAATCCCAGAATCCCAGACTGGGCTGGGTTGGAAAGGATCTTAAAGCTCATCCTGTTCCTGCCATGGGCAGGGAACCTTCCACTGTCCCAGGGTGCTCCAAACTCCATCCCCTTTGGACTCAGTGAGGGAAAGGGGATGGCTCTGGAAGTTGGGACTCACCTCCTCTTGGCAGGATTCCTGAAGAATTTCACCTCAGGAAAATAGCCAGAATGCTTAACAAAAAATATTCTGGAAAATGTAAAGAATTAAAGATTTATCTAACGGATCAAAGCAGATAGCAAAAATTTTTAACAAATTTGAAATGCTCCTAAAAACATGGTGAAAATCTGGTGGACATTTATCATATTCAGACTGAAAGGGGCTGGCTTTGATCTCTGGTTGTTGCAGGCCAATATTTCCCTGAGTCTTATTCTCAGCCTGAGCAGCTGCCTGTGGTGATCCTTGTCTTCTTGCCAGTTTTTTGGCAGGGATCTGCTGTGAGTGCAGACACCTTTGGATTTTCCTGGTAGCTCTGCTCCTGGGCCAGTTCTTCTGGCATTTGAAGTCTTATCAATTCCAGATATTCCAGCAATGATCTTCACGACAGAAATACCTTTGATCCTAAAAAAACTCTCCCACATCTTAAAATAAGATTTAATAGGCAGAGTACAAAAATATTTACTCCACTTAGTGCAATTGTAGGCATTTGTGTCTGACTTTTTCAATGCTTGCTGAATTCTTGACCTTGGTTCCTGAGATGGGTTTTGTGGGTTAACTGATTTTTTTTTTTTTGTTCAGTTGAGTCAACTTTAATTGGATTTCAGTTGTTTTGTTGTATTTGTCCTTGTTAATCAACACCCTTAGAATTTAAACTTCAGGCTGAATCCCGTCAATAGGAGTGAGAATGGATGGATCTAAAATAGGGATGCACCTGGCTCATGCCATTAGCAGCCTGGGAATAACAACTGTTTAATTGGCAGGAGCTGTGTTTGCTGGAGTGAAAAGTCATTACAGTCCCTGTCTCCAAAATGGAAAGGTCCTCCTGTAAATATGAGCTGGTGCTTCATGTCCCCAGGGAGCTGTGGGGACACACAGGTGACACCAGCTTGTACCAGTGTGTTGATCTTACATACAGACATCTCCTTCTAGATTCCTGAGCCCCACCTTAGGAACTTTTAAAGGAAATATAAAATATATTCTTTAATAAAAAGCCCACTGAGGTAAGAAAGAGGCGTGGCTGCTTCTGTGTTGGGATCATGCCAGTGAGGAGAGGCAGCTTTAAGCTACAGCTGTAAAGTTCTGTATCCTGGGGGTTATTGATTCACCTGAGACTTCTGGGTGGAAAAGTGACTTTAGCTCAGCCCTGCTCTGACCCATCTGTGCATTTTTGTGCTTGGTTTGGTTTGATTTTGGTTTGGAGCTTTCCCACTGACACCTCAAGGCCTGGAGGTGGCACTCAGGGCTCTGGGCAGGGGACAAGGTGGGGATCAGTCACAGCTGGGACTGCAGGGGCTGGGAGGGCTTCTCCAGCCTCAGGGATCCTGGGGGTCTGTGGCAGGAGCAGGGCTTCAAACCTTGCAAAATCAGTCTAGGCTGCCTATTGTACCTTGTTGTCAGGGGTTTGGTTGTTGGTTTTATTTTAGGCTTTGATTGTACGATCCTAATGCTCTGATATGATCTTCAAAACTCTGGAGTCCTCCGTGTACTGCTCCTGGCAGCCCCTCCTCAGACACAGGAGGGGATTCTGCACAGTGAATCCACTCAGGCATGTAAAGAAGTAAATATTATGTGAAAATACATTCAGTAATCAGCTGCCATCCCATCTTCCCCACTCTTCCAGAGGCCTGACTTACAAGAACAGTGGGGTGGACATTGAAGCAGGGAACACTTTGGTGCAGAAGATCAAGCCCTTTGCTGCAGCCACATCAAGGTCAGGTAAGACAAGAACCTTCTGCTCCTGCTTTGGTCACTTCCTGGCAATGAGGTTTATCTCTTGATCTTGATAAAAAGCTCGTATTTATGTGTCCTGCCTGTTTCTAGATGACACAAGAAAATCTGAGGTAAGCAAATCCCTGTGATTTTATTCCAAATGCACAGCTTTTAATCCCCAAATGGCTCTAAACTCCATCTCCTGAATGCCAGGAATGTTAGAGAGCACAGTTCAGCACTGCAAAAGGATAAATGCAAGCAAAAATCCCACCTTTCAGTACTGAGTTTGATTCCATGAATTATTATTTCTTGCCCAGTGAACTCTATCATTTGGGGGGATGAATGTTTAGAAATGAGATATAGAATTCTTGAGATAGATGTGGAACACACATCTTTTGCTTGGTTAAATCTGCATTGACTCATCCTTGGTTTTGGGGTTCAGGCACATCTTGCTCTAGCAAGTCCTTGCAATTCTTCAGACAGATTTTAAATATTCATTTATGAAATAGGCCTTTTATTTCAAATTGACTGAGAACCTTTTAATGAAGTCAGATATACATGGAGGGAAAAATATAGATTTTCTCACACCAGTGCAACAATCTTACCACAATCCCTCCTGTGTTTCAGAGAAACACTCAGTGCAAGGGGAAAAATCTGTCAGTCACAGGAATTATTGACTGTTCAGTCACCAAGCTGGGGATTTTTAGACTTAGGCTAATGATGAATTGAAAAGACAAAGCCAACCTAAGCAGATTAGGAGCTCCTTAGTGAAGAGGTCCTAAATAGCAGAGAAAAGTTTCCTGGTGACAAAGCCAAGTCCTGTTGACAAACCTTGGAGAGAATTTGTGGCGGAGATGCTGGAGAAGCCCCTGGGAGTAAAGCTGGGCTGTTTCTCCTGTTTCTGGCTGCAGGCTGCAATGCAGAGCTGGGAGGGTTTGCTGGGCTCTTTGACCTGAAAGCAGCTGGTTACAGAGATCCCATCCTGGTGTCTGGAACCGACGGCGTCGGCACAAAACTCAAGGTAAGGGGGAAATCCGTGCCAAAGAAGGAAAAACAGCACAGAGGGGGAAATGTTCCAGCAGAAAATAGCAGTTGTCTTGTAAAAATACCTATTGGTCTTTCTAAAAAGGGGATGGAAACTGAAAATGCTCTTCTTCTTCAGGAAAAGAATTAAATATCTGTAAATAGGCAGAAGTTGATATGATGCCTAAAATAACTGGGTTTTAAATATTAAGAATACAATCAGGAATCTTGTTCCACAAAGGCAACATCTCCCCCCTCAAAAAAGATTACTTGATGGGGAAAACCATTTAATCCCAGTTTTGCTGTTGTGTTTGGGCTGCAAGGAAACCCTTTTGCAGCACAGTTTCCTTCTCAGTGCCCTTTGGATTTGCCAGTGGAGGCAGGAATAATTCCTGGAGAGAGTTAGCAGATAATAAACAAAGCTGCTCCTCAAAGAACACCTGGAGGGGTTTTGATCCATACTTGTGGTTCCAGTCCCTCCCAGCCCCTGGCTCGTGTGCCAGGGGCCCAGGGCTGATGCCAGGGCTCTCCCTGTGTCTTGCAGATTGCACAGGAGTGTCAGAAACACGACACCATCGGGCAGGACCTGGTGGCCATGTGTGTCAATGACATCCTGGCCCAGGGGGCCGAGCCCCTCTTCTTCCTGGACTACTTTGCCTGCGGCAAACTCGACGTGGAAGTGGCTCAGGGCGTCATTGCAGGAATTGCTGATGCTTGCAGGAAAGCTGGATGTGCTCTTTTGGGTAGGAACTCTTCTTGGAGGGATCTAAAAAATCTTCTGCAAGGTCTTCTGGTTGGTTTTAATGTAGTTGGTTTCCTACTCTGTGGAAGATTCTGGGAGGAGTAAAAAAAGCAGTGTTTTGTGTCTTTGCTTTCAGGGAACTTAATCTGAATCACAGTGGAAGGAGACAGTAATTTCAAAATTTAGGTTAAGTTTAGATTAGATTTAGGTTGGATGTTGGGAAAAGGTTCTCTTCTTTTTTCCAAGTTTTAAGAGAAGTTAGGAACACAAATCCTTTCTCAGTGGGTGTCATTTTGGGGCTGTTTATAAGCTTTGAACAAGAGGCTCTTTATGCCCTGGTTTGCTTTTTTCCTGCATGAACTGTTGATCAGCTTTGTGTTTGTTTTAAGGTGTTCTCTGCATTTATCAAATATAATCACCCCATTCACGCTGCAGCAAGGTCTGTGTTAGGGGAGACCTTGTGATGAAACCACCAAAATGTCAAGATTTTATTTCCAGTTCAAGACTTTCAAACTCCCCAGGCCTCTCTGCAAGAGCTGAACCTTCAGCTCAACAAAGGAAACTCATCATCCCTCTGATAGTGAGGGGGTGAGGGCTCGGCTCCTGCCTGGTTTTGCACAATTAACTGTGGATTTAGGTGTGGGATGCTCAAGCACTTCAACCCACCTTGGCTTCTCCTCCATTTGATCCAGCCCTTATTAAATACAGCTGAAACCCCAGGACTGAAAAAGGTGAAGCTGGAGCACAGGGCAGGGAATGAAAAATGGGAAGAGGAGAGAAAGGCAGGATTTTGCCCAGAGCAGCTGTGGCTGCCCCTGGATCCCTGGCAGTGCCCAAGGCCAGGTTGGACACTGGGGCTGGAGCAGCCTGGGACAGTGGGAGGTGTCCCTGCCAGGGTAGAACGAGATAACCTTTAAAATCCTTTCCAACCCAAGCCATTTTGGGATTCTATGATTAAAGAAAGGCTTTTCCAAGAGCTCTTTGCTGTGTTTTTGGTCCCCAGGAGGAGAAACGGCCGAGATGCCGGGGATGTATCCCCCCGGCGAGTACGACCTGGCCGGCTTCGCCGTGGGGGCCGTGGAGCGAGGGCAGATGCTGCCCCAGCTGGACAGGATCTCTGAGGGGGATGTGCTCATCGGGGTGGCATCTTCTGGGGTCCACAGCAACGGCTTCAGCCTCGTGAGGAAGATCGTGGAGAAGTCCTCCCTGGATTTCTCCTCCCGTGTCGGTGTCTCCGGGGATCAGACACTGGGTACTGCTTCTCCCCGAGCCTCCCAACACAGTTATTTTGTCCTTTGAAACTTTGCTCAGGCATCCCCCTCCCAAAAAAACCATTCCATCTTTAGCATGTTTTCATCTTCTTTTCCTGGGAGTCACGTGTGCAGGGAAGAAATGAAGGGAGGGGGGGAAAATAATTAATCGTGGGCTAAAAAAAAAAAGGTAGAACTTTGTGTTTCTCTCTAGTACAACGCTCATTACTTTCCAAATTGCTCTTTTGAGATTTCCCTGATTTTATGTTGATTCCTGTTTCTCTCTGTGCTTTCTCCCTCTCCCCTGGGCAGGAGAGCTCCTGTTAACCCCCACCAAACTCTACAGCAAGACTCTGCTGCCTGTGCTGCGCTCGGGCCACGTCAAAGCCTACGCCCACATCACTGGAGGGGGCCTGCTGGAAAACATCCCCAGAGTTCTCCCAGAGTCCTGTGGTGTCGTTTTAGGTGAGACAGAGGAAGCTGTGCAAAACCCCTCATGGTAATGTGGATTGCTGTAGAAGCCTGTGGATGTGGGGCTGATTTGTGATGTAGGAGTTGGATTTGTCTGTCTGGAAATGTTTGAGTTTTTCTTTGTACCTGAACCAGAGCCAGTCAAAACGCTTTGTGGTGGAAAGACTGCTCCCCATTGAATTCCCTCCCCTGGTGGTATTTGGGATTGGATTTCTTAGGACAATTGCAAAAAGAAAACAACTTTACCAGCAATCCCAAGTCAGCTGTCACCATTTCCAATTCCCTACATAATTATTGCTAATTAAATGATACTCTTGAAGTTTTCAATTAGCATTCAGAGGTGGTTGTGAGCTCAGGGACAGCTTCTGCTGTTTGACTTCATTAATCCTCAGCACCTTCCCCTCAGGTGTGCTGGAAAGGGATTTCACTGCTGGGGGAGCTGAGACTTGGAAAGGGAAATGGCTGCCACAGGTTGTGAGAGCTCCTGGGGTTGGACAATAAAATAAGGAATTAATAGTGATGTCTGAACTCTGGAACTGCACATAAATCATTTTCCACTTGTCCACTGAGAAATATTTATGTGCATATGCACCTCTGCTCTGGAGCCAGGCTGGGAGAGCTGGGAATGTCCTGCCTTGAGGAGAGAAGTTCCAGGAGAGCTGCAGAGGGGCTGGGGACAAGGGCTGCAGGGACAGGAGGCAGGGAATGGCTCCCAGTGCCAGAGGGCAGGG
>VZUI01070279.1:0-12715 GCA_013401135.1 Cettia cetti
CCGCTGACCCCATGACCTCCAGTGACCCCCGATGACCCCAATGACCTCCAGTGACCCCGCTGACCTCCCGTGACCCCGCTGACCCCATGACCTCCAGTGACCCCCGATGACCCCAATGACCTCCAGTGACCCCGCTGACCTCCCGTGACCCCGCTGACCCCATGACCTCCAGTGACCCCCGATGACCCCAATGACCTCCAGTGACCCCGCTGACCTCCCGTGACCCCTCTGTCCGCAGTTCGTGCCGTCGCTGCGGCCGTTCCTGCAGACTTTGGCCATCGGCCTCGTGTCCTTCGGCGAGAACTACCGCAGCCGTGACCCCGGCATCGGTCAGCCACAGATCCAGGGGGTTTGGGGGAAATTTGGGGAATTTGGGGATTTTTGGGGAATTTTGGGGGATTTTTGGGTGGATTTTTTTTTGGTTTTTGGGTGAATTTTTGGGGTTTTGGGGTGAATTTTTGAAGACGCGACCCCGGAATCAGTCAGGGCCAAATCTGGGGATTTTGGGGGGAAATTTGGGGAATTTTGGGGAATTTTTGGGGATTTTGGAGTGAATTTGGAGGGGTTTGGGTGAATTTTGGGTTTTTTTGGTGAATTTTTGGAGCTGCGACCCCAGCATTGGTCAGCGCCAAATCCGGGGATTTTGAGGGGAATTCGGGGAAAAACGGAGTTTGGTGAAAATTTAGGGACAATTGGAGGAAAAAACTCCAATAAAATGGGGGGAAATCAGGAAAAAATGGGGGGAAATCAGGGAAAATTGGGGAAAAAACCATTGAAAATTGGGGAGGATTTGGGGAAAATTGGGAAAAAAGCTCTGGGAATTATCCCAGATCCTGCTGGGTGTTTTTATTTTTCTTTTTTGAGGAATTTCCGAGGGTATTTTTGGGCAATTTTTGGGTTTTCTTGGGAATTTTTTGGGTTTCTTTGGGAATTTTGAGGGATTTTTGGAATTTGGGGGGGCGTTTCTTGGGAATTTTCAGTTTCTTTGGGAATTTTTGAGGATTTTTTTGGGTTTTCTTTGGGAATTTTCAGGTTTCTTTGGGATTTTTTTTTGGTTTTCTTTGGGAATTCGGGGATTTTGGGGAATTTTTGAGGATTTTTTGGGGTTTTCTTTGGGAATTTTCAGGTTTCTTTGGGATTTTTTTTGGTTTTCTTTGGGAATTCGGGGATTTTGGGGAATTTTTGAGGATTTTTTTTGGGAATTTTGGGGTTTTCTTTGGGAGTTGTGGGGTTCAGCAGCTCCAGGCATCGCCTGCCCTCTGAGCTCGACCTCTCTTTTCCAGCAATTGAGGAATTTTTTGGGAATTTTTTGGGAATTTCTGGCACTGGAGCAGCCTCTGAGCGAGCTCAGATTTGGGGATTTTTTGGGATTTTGGGGGGAGAATTTTGGGGATTTTTTTGGGAGATATTAGGAAAATTTTGAGGATTTTTTGGGGGTCATTTTAGGAAATTTTTGGGATTCTTTTGGGAGAATTTTAGGTAATTTTGAGGGAATTTGGGATTGGTTTGTGGTGGTTTTGGTTTTTTTTTTTTTTTTTTCTGGGAGGTTTTTTCCAGGCTCAGCTGCGTGGGATGGAGAAATCCCAGTTTGGGATCTTGGGAGTAACTGGGAATACTGGGAGCGATCCCACCCCAAACTGGGACCCCAAACTGGGAATACTGGGAACGATCCCATCCCAAGCAGGCTGATCCTTTTCCTGGGACCCAAAATCTCCTTTTTTTGGGGATCCAAATCCTTTTCTTGGCCCCCAAATCCTGTTTTTTCCTGGAATTGCAGCTCCATCTCCTGGGACCCAGCGTCCTCCTCCTTGGACTCCAAAATCCTTTTTTCTCAGGATGCAAATCCCATTTTTTTGGGATGCAAATCCCATTTTTGGGATCCAAATCCCATTTTTCAGGATCCAAATCTCATTTTTGGGATCCAAATCCCATTTTTGGGGATCCAAATCCCATTTTTGGGGATCCAAATCCCATTTTTGGGGATCCAAATCCCATTTTTGAGGATCCAAATCCCATTTTTCAGGATCCAAATCCCATTTTTCAGGATCCAAATCCCATTTTTCAGGATCCAAATCCCATTTTTGGGATCCAAATCCCATTTTTCAGGATCCAAATCCCATTTTTCACGATCCAAATCCCATTTTTCACGATCCAAATCCCATTTTTCGGGATCCAAATCCCATTTTTTGGGATCCAATTCCCTTTTTACCTGGGATCCAAATCCTTTTCTTGGCATGCAAATCCTGGGATTTTTCCTGGGATTCCGGCTCCGTCCTCCTGGGATCCAGCCTCCTTCTCCTTGGACTCCAAATCTCTTTTTTTCCCAACATTCAGGCTCTCTTCCCAGGATCCAAATCCCATTTTTTGGGATCCAACATCCCTCTTCTTGGGATCCAAATCCCGTTTTTTGGGATCCAAATCCCTTTTTTTTCCCAGCATTCAGGCTCTCTTCCCAGGATCCAAAGTCCTTTTTTTTGGGATACAAATCCCGTTTTTCCCCGGACTCAGCGTCCTTTTCTCCCAGGCTCCAAGCTCCCTCTTCCTGGGATCCAAATCCCATTTTTTGGGCTCCAAAGTCCCTTTTTTTAGGATCCAAATCCCATTTTTTTGGGATCCAAGCTCCCTCCTTTTCCCAGGATCCAAGATCCTTCTTCCTGGGATCCAAAATCCCATTTTTTGGGATCCAAAATCCCAATTTTTCCCGGGATCCAGCGTCCCTTTTCCCAGGATGCAAAGTCCTTTTTGTGGGATCCAAAATCCCATTTTTTGGGATCCAAATTCCCTCTTCTTGGGATCCAAATCCCAATTTTTGGGATCCAAAATCCCTTTTTTTTCCTGGGAGCCAGGTCCCATTCCTCCCAGGACTCCAGGTCCATCTTCCCAGGATGCAAAGTCCATTCTTTGGGATCCAAATCCCATTTTTTTCCAGGATCCAAAATCCCATTTTTTGGGATCCAAGCTCCCTCCTTTTCCCAGGACTCCAGGTCCATCTTCCCAGGATGCAAAGTTGTTTTTTCAGGATCCAAATCCCATTTTTCAGGATCCAAATCCCATTTTTCGGGATGCAAATCCCATTTTTCAGGATCCAAATCCCATTTTCAGGATCCAAATCCCATTTTGGGGATCCAAATCCCATTTTTCAGGATCCAAATCCCATTTTTCGGGATCCAAATCCCATTTTTGGGATCCAAATCCCATTTTTGGGATCCAAATCCCATTTTCCCTGGACTCAGCGTCCTTTTCCCCCTGGGATCCAAGCTCCTTTTCCTTGGGACCCAATTTCCATTTTTCCCTGGAGCTGAGCTCCCTTTTCCCGGGATGCAAAGTCCTTTTTTTGGGATGCAAATCCCATTTTTTGGGTTCCAAAGTCCTTTTTTTGGGATCCAAATCCCATTTTTTGGGATCCAAATCCCATTTTTCCCTGGACTCAAGGTCCCTTTTTTCCAGGGATCCACAATCCCTTTCTTTTGGGATCCCAATCCCATTTCTCAGGATCCAAATCCCGTTTTTTGGGATCCAAATCCCGTTTTTTGGGATCCAAAATCCCTTTTTCCCAGCATTTCGTGTCTCTTCCCAGGATCCAAATCCTTTTTTTTTGGGATTCAAATCCCACTTTTGCCCTGGACCCGAGGTCCATCTTCCCAGGACCCCAAATCCTTTTTCTTGGAATCCCAAATCCCTTTTTTTTGGGGATCCAAAGCCCCTCATTTTGGGATCCAAATCCCATTTTCCCCTGGAGCTGAGGTCTGTCTTTCCAGCATCCAAAGTCCATTTTTTGGGGATCCAAATCCCATTTTTGGGGATCCAAATCCCATTTTTCCTGGGATCCAAAGTTGTTTTTTGGGGATCCAAATCCCATTTTTCCCTGGACTCAAAAATCCCTTTTTTTTTTTTTTTTCCTTGGGATCCAAACCCCTCTTCTTGGGATCCAAGTCCCGTTTTTGGGATCCAAAATCCCTTTTTTTGGGATCCCAATCCCATTTTCGGGCTCCAAGTCCTGTTTTTTGGGCTCCAAGCTCCTTTTCTGGGGATCCAAACCCCGTTTTTGGGATCCAAATCCCATTTTTTGGGATCCAAAATCCCAATTTTTCCCGGGATCCAGCATCCCTTTTCCCAGGATGCAAAGTCCTTTTTGTGGGATCAAAATCCCATTTTTTGGGATCCAAATTCCCTCTTCTTGGGATCCAAATCCCAATTTTTGGGATCCAAAATCCCTTTTTTTTCCTGGGAGCCAGGTCCCATTCCTCCCAGGACTCCAGGTCCATCTTCCCAGGATGCAAAGTCCATTCTTTGGAATCCAAATCCCATTTTTTGGGATCCAAAATCCCATTTTTCAGGATCCAAAATCCCATTTTTTGGGATCCAAGCTCCCTCCTTTTCCCAGGACTCCAGGTCCATCTTCCCACGATCCAAAGTCGTTTTTTTCGGGGTCCAAATCCCAGTTTTGGGGATCTTTTCCTGGGATCCAAATCCCATTTTCCCAGGACTCCAGGTCCGTCTTCCAAGGATCCAAAGTTCATTTTTCAGGATCCAAATCCCATTTTTGGGATCCAAATCCCATTTTTGGGACCCCAATCCCATTTTTCGGGACCCCAATCCCATTTTTGGGATCCAAATCCCATTTTTCAGAACCCCAATCCCATTTTTTGGGACCCCAATCCCATTTTTCCCTTTGCCCAGGATCCAGCAGGCACAGTCACCATTTTTCCCTTTTTTTTTCCCATTTTTTTCCATCTTTTTTCCCCTTTTTTTTCCATTTTTTCCTTTTTTTTCTCCATTTTCCCCCTTTTCCCCCATTTTTCCCAGCCCAGGTCGACCCCAAACTTTTGGGATTGGGAAGGAAATTTTGGGATCTTGGAGCTTCTCCCACTTCAGCCTCGGCTGCTGCTCAATTCCCCAAAAATTCCTGAATTCCCGAGGGAAATTTGGGATTTTGGGGGGATTTGGGGAGGATTTTGGGGGGGTTTGGATTCCTGGGATTGGATTTTGGGGGGAAATTCTCACCTGGATGGGGCTGGAGGCAAAAAAAAATCTCAGAATTCCCAAAAATTCCCCAAAAATTTCCCAAATTCCCTAAATTTGGAGCCATTCCTGAGTGGCAGCCACAGCTCCAGGGGGAAATTTGGGGAAAATTTTGGGATTTGAGGGATTTTTGTTTTAATGCTGAGGAAAAAATTGGGAAAAAAAATCCCAAAAAATCTCCCAGGAATGAGAAAAGAAGGAAAAAAAAAAAAATCAGGATTGGGGGGGAAAAAAAGGAAAAAAATTGGGAGAAATCCAAAGTTTTCCTGGAGTTTGGATGGGGGAAAATGAAAGAGGAGGAAAAAATTCCCAAAAATCCCAAAACCAACCAGGAAAAAAAAAACAACCCAAGCAGGATTGGAAGCAAAATTCAGGAAAAAAAAAAACAGGAAAAAAAATTGGGATTTTGGGGGAATTTTGTGGGAATTTTTTTGGAACTTTTGGGGAATTTTTGTGGGAATTTTTGAGGGAATTTTTGAGGATTTTTTTAATTTTATTTTTGTGGGAATTTTTGTGGATTTTTTTTTTTTTTTTTTTGGTGGGAATTTTTTGGAGATTTTCTGGGAATTTGGGGGGGGAATTTTTGGGAATTTTTGTGGAGATTTTTGGGGAATTTTTGGGGAATTTTTGAATTTTTTGGGGAATTCGGGAGAATTTTCTGGGAATATTTGGGGAAATTTTCTGGGAATTTTTGTGGAGATTCTTGGGGACTTTTGGTGGGAATTTTGTGGGGATTTTTGAAGGAATTTTTGTGGGAATTCTTTTGGGGAGATTTTTGGGGAGGTTTTGAGGAATTTTTTTTTTTTCGGAGGTTTTGTGGGAATTTTTTTTTATTTTTATTTTTGTGGGAATTTTTGGGGGAGATTTTGTGGAAATTTTGGGGTTTTTTGGGTACCTTGAGGTATCTCTCCAGCATGCTGACACTGTGTTTGCTGTTTTTGGGGATTTTTTGGGATATTTTGGGATATTTTGGGGTTTTTTGGGTACCTTGAGGTATCTCTCCAGCATGCTGACACTGTGTTTGTTGTTTTTGGGGATATTTTGGGATATTTTGGGATATTTTGGGGTTTTTTGGGTACCTTGAGGTATCTCTCCAGCATGCTGACGATGTGTTTGTTGTTCAGGACGCTCTTGGCCACGTGCAGACTCGTCTTCTTGAACTGCTCGGCTGCCAGCTGGAAAATTGGGAATAAAATCACAAATTCCCCCCAAAAATTGGGATAAAATCACAAATTCCCAAAGAAATTGGGAATAAAATCACAAATTCCCCAAAAAAATAGGGATAAAATCACAAATTCCCAAAGAAATTGGGATAAAATCACAAATTCCCAAAGAAAATCGGAATAAAATCACAAATTCCCAGAGAAAATCAGGAATAAAATCACAAATTCCCAGAGAAAATCAGGAATAAAATCACAAATTCCCAAAGAAATTGGGATAAAATCACAAATTCCCAAAGAAAACTGGGATAAAATCACGAATTCCCAAAGAAATTGGGATAAAATCACAAATTCCCAAAGAAATTGGGAATAAAATCACAAATTCCCCAAAAAAATAGGGATAAAATCACAAATTCCCAAAGAAATTGGGATAAAAGAAATTGGGAATAAAATCACAAATTCCCCAAAAAAATAGGGATAAAATCACAAATTCCCAAAGAAATTGGGATAAAATCACAAATTCCCAAAGAAAATCGGAATAAAATCACAAATTCCCAGAGAAAATTGGGATAAAATCACAAATTCCCAAAGAAATTGGGAATAAAATCACAAATTCCCCAAAAAAAATGGGATAAAATCACAAATTCCCCAAAAAAATTGGGATAAAATCACAAATTCCCAGAGATATTGGGATAAATCCTGGAATTCTGGGGATTCCTGAGGGCGTCCAGGGGAAAAATTTGGGTTAATTAGGGCTGCTAATTAGGGCTAATTAGTGTTAATTAGGGCTGTTAATTGTGGCTGTGTCTCACCCTGCGGTTGTGCTTGGCTGATCTCGGGATAAATTTGGGATAAATTAGGGATAAATGTGGGATATTTTGGGGTAAGTTTGGGCTAATTAGGGCTGCTAATTAGGGCTAATGAGGGCTGCTAATTAGGGCTGCCTCACCCTGTGGCTGTGGTTGTGCTCGGCCGATCTCGGGATAAATTGGGGATGATATTTTGGGATAAATGTGGGAAAAATCTGGGATATTTTGGGATAAATCCTGGATAAGTTTGGGCTAATCAGAGGCATTAATTAGGGCTAATGAGGGCTGCTAATTAGGGCTCTGTCTCACCCTGCGGCTGCGGTTGTGCTCGGCCAATGTCAGCATAAATTCGGGATAAATTCCGGATAAATGTGGGATAAATCTGGGATGTTTTGGGGTAAATGCAGGCTAATTAAGGCTAATGAGGGTTAATTAGGGCTGTTAATTGCCGGATCTCTCACCCTGCGGCTGCGGTTGTGCTCGGCTGAGCGCAGGTGCCGCTGCAGCAGGTGGCTCTGGGCCGGGATCAGCATGTCACACGCCAGGCAGTGCGCGGCCTCGATGCGCTTGAAGAAATGCTCCTGCCCGATCCCTGAGGGCACAAATACCCAAAATTTACAAAAATTCCCAAAAAAATCCCAGAGATTCCCAAAATTCCCAAAAATTCCCAAAAATTTCCGTGAAATTTGGTCGGGAAAGGTCAAATCTGACACAAATTCCTCAGGATTGGCCCCAAAATCCCCCACAGGGAATGCTCCTGCCCAATCCCTGAGGGCACAAATCCCCAAAGTTTACAAAAAACTCCCAAAAAATTCCCAGAGATTCCCCAAAAATTCCCAGAGATTCCCAAAATTCCCGAAAATTCCCAAAAATTTCCCTGAAATTTGGTCGGGAAAGGTCAAATTTGACCCAAATTCTTCAGGATTGGCCCCAAAATCCCCCACAGGGAATGCTCCTGCTCGATCCCTGAGGGCACAAATTCCCAAAAATCACAAGAAATTCCCAAAAAATTCCCAGAGATTCCCAAAAATTCCCAAAGATTCCCAAAATTCCCGAAAATTCCCAAAAATTTCCCTGAATTTGGGTAAGGAAAGGTCAAATTTGACCCAAATTCCTCAGGATCGGCCCCAAAATCCCCCACAGGGAATGCTCCTGCTCGATCCCTGAGGGCACAAATCCCCAAAATTTACAAAAATTCCCAAAATATTCCCAGAGATTCCCAAAAATTTCCGTGAAATTTGGTCGGGAAAGGTCAAATCTGACCCAAATTCCTCAGGATTGGCCCCAAAATCCCCCACAGGGAATGCTCCTGCCCGATCCCTGAGGGCACAAATCCCCAAAAATCACAAGAAATTCCCAAAAAATTCCCAGAGATTCCCAAAAATTCACAAATATTCCCAAAATTCCTGAAAATTCCCGAAAATTTCCCTGAATTTGGGTCAGGAAAGGTCAAATCCAGCCCAAATTCCTCAGGATCAGCCCCAAAATCCCCCACAGGGAATGCTCCTGCCCGATCCCTGAGGGCACAAATCCCCAAAATTTACAAAAATTTACAAAACAATCCCAGAGATTCCCAAAAATTCCCAAAAATTTCCCTGAATTTGGGTCAGGAAAGGTCAAATCCGGCCCAAATTCCTCAGGATGGGCCCCAAAATCCCTGCAGGAAACACTCCTGTACCATCTCTGGGGACACAAATTCCCAAAATTCCCAGAGATTCCCAAAAAATTCCCAAATCAACCCCAGAAAAATTAAAAAAAAAAAAATCCAGGAAAAATCCCCAAAATTTCCCAAATAAACCCCAGAAAAAATAAATAAAAAAAAAATCCTGGAAAAATCCCCAAAATTTCCCAAATAAACCCCCCAAAAATGCCAAAAAAATTTCCTAAAAAATCCAGGAAAATTCACAAAAAATCCCAAATAAACCCCAGAAAAATCTCCCCAAAAAATCCAGGAAAATTCCCAAAAATTCCCAAATAAACCCCATAAAAATCCCCAAAAAATCCCTAAAAAAACCCCATAAAATCCCAAATCAACCCCCAAAAAATCTCCGAAAAATCCCAAATCAACTCCAGAAAAATCCCCAAAATTTGCCCAATCAACCCCAGGAAAATTCCCCAAAAATTCCCCAAAATATCCCAAAAAAATCCCCCAAAATTTGGGGATTTCTCACCCTTGAAGGGGTCGGGCCGGGCTTTGCTCCCGTCCTTCTCCGTCAGCTCCTGGCGCCGCTTCTCGATTTTCCTGTTCCTGTTCACGATGTACTCCTGGCAAAAAAGGAAGAATTTTAGGGAAAAAATCCTAAAAAAAATCCCAAAAATTCAATTTGGAAAAAGCCCCCAAAAAATTTAGGAAAAAAAAGGGAAAAAAAATCCTAAAAAACCCCGGAAATTTCCCATTTTTTTTCAGCTAAAAACGCCTTAAAAATGCCTAAAAAATGCAAAAAAATTCCAAAAAATTCCAAAAAAATCCTACAAAATTCTGAAAAAATTCCCAAATATTTCCAAACTCCCAAATTTTCTGGAATTCCCTGAAAATTCTGTCCCACCTGCAGGAAGTCGCCGGTGGTGTCAGGCAGCTTGGTGCTGATGTAGCACAGTGTGTCCCAGTGGAAAACCCACAAAACCCCTGGAAAAAAATCCTCAAAAAATTCCAAAAAATTCCTCAAAAATCCTAAAAATTCAACTTGGAAATATCCCAGAAAAGAAGAGGGAAAAATCCTTTAAAAATCAAAGAAATCCCATTTTTTTTCTTAAAAACGCCTTAAAAAAGCCTTAAAAAAAGCAAAAAAATGGCAAAAAAAAAGGCAAAAAAATTGCAAAAAATTTCCCAAAATTCCCCCAAATCCCAAATTTTCTGGAATTCCCTGAAAATTCCCAGTTTTTCCATCCCACCTGCAGGAACTGGACGGTCCTGTCGGGCAGCTTGGTGCCGATGTAGCGCAGGGTGTCGCGGTGGAAAACCCCCCCCCAAAAATTCCTAAAAAATCCTAAAAATCCTAAAAAATCCAAAATATCAAACTTGGAAAAATCCCAGAAAAAAAGGGAAAAAACCCCATTAAAAAAGTGCTAAAAAAATCCTAAAAAAATCCAGAAAATTCCCATTTTTTCGCTTAAAAACGCCTAAAAAATTGCAAAAAAATCCCAAAAAAATCCCAAAAAATTCCCAAAATTCCCACAAATCCCAAATTTTCTGGAATTCCCTGAAAATTCCCAGTTTTTCCATCCCACCTGCAGGAACTGGACGGTCCTGTCGGGCAGCTTGGTGCCGATGTAGCGCAGCGTGTCGCGGTGGAATTTGCTCTCCAGGTGCCTCTGGATCTCCTCCTCCTCCAGGCTCCGGAATTTGCAGACGGAGCAGGCAAACTGGATCCTGGGAAATTCCCCAAAATTCCCCAAATTTCCAAAAATTCCCCAAAAATTCCATCAAATTCCATCCAATTCTGAGCCCAAACGGGTGAAAAATGCCCCAAAAACTCCTTAAAATCCACAAAATTCCAAGAAACTCCCTCAAAATTCCACAGTTTCCAAAAACTCACCCAAATTTTCATAAACTGCTCCAAACTTCCCAAAAAGTCCCAAAAATTCCCTAAAATTTCATCCAATTCTGAGCCCAAATGGGCAGAAAATGCCCCAAAACCTCTTAAAAATCCCCCCAAATTCCCAGAAATTCTCAAAAAATTCCCCAAACTCCCTAAGAAATCCCAGAAATTCCCCAAAACGTCCCCAAATTCCCTAAAAATTCCCCAAATTCCCAAACCTCCCCCCAAATTCCCTGAAATTCCTCATAAATTCACGGGAATTCCCCCCAAAATGCCGTAAAAATTCCCCCAAACCTCCACCAAAATTCCCCAAACTCCCTAAAAATTCCCAAGATTCCCCAAAATCCCACAATTTCCCTCCAAACTCCCTAAAAATTCCCCAAATTTCCCCCAAATCTCCTTAAAAATTCCCAAAATTCCCCCCAAGATCCCAAAATTCTCCCAAAACTCCCTAAAAATTGCCAAATTTCTTCCAAGACTCCCTAAAAAAAATCCCCAAAACTCCCTAAAAATCCCCAAATCTCCCCCTAAAATCCCTAGAAATTCCTCAGATTTCCCCCAAAACTCCCTAAAAACCCCAAAATTTCTCCAAACCCCCCAAAATTTCCCCCAAACCCCCCGAAATCCCAATCCCCACCTGTCCATGGCGCGGTCCCTGAGCCGGTCCCGCCTCCGCTGCTTCTCCCGTTTCTTCTTGGCCTCCTCATCCTCCTCCTCCGACCCTGAGGGGGAAATTCGGGAATCTCGAGCCCAAAAATTCCCAAAATCCCTCCCCAAAATTCCCCAAGCCCCAAACCAATGGGATTCCCTCACTTGCCCTTTTTTCCCTGATTTTTTTCACTTTTTTCCCCTGATTTTTCCCTCATTTTTCCCCCATTTTTTCTGGATTTCCCCTCATTTTTTCCTGATTTTCCCCCTAATTTTCCCCATTTTTCCCTGATTTTCCTCCTATTTTTCCTGATTTTTCCCCATTTTCCCTCATTTTTTCCCTGATTTTCCCTCATTTTTTCCCTGATTTTCCCCTGATTTTTTCCTGATTTTCCCCTGATTTTTCCCCATTTTTTCATGATTTTTTCCCTAATTTTCCCCATTTTTTCCTGATTTTCCCTCATTTTTCCCTCATTTTCTCGCATTTTCCCCTCATTTTTTTCCCTGATTTTTCCCATTTTCCACATTTTCCCTCATTTTTCCCTGATTTTTCCCATTTTCCCCCCATTTTTCCTGATTTTTTCCTCATTTTCCCCATTTTTTCCTGATTTTCCCATATTTTCCCCACATTTCCCCCAATTTTTCCCATTTTCTCTCCCATTTTCCCTTGATTTTCCCCACAAATTTCTCCTCATTTTTCCCATTTTTTCTCCCATTTCCCCCCCATTTTTCCCATTTTTTTCTCCATTCCCAGCAGGTTTTGCTTCCCTGGGATCATTTGGGATCCATTCCCAAAGAATTCCTCGGGAATTCCTCCAAAAAATCCCAAAATTTCTTCCAAAAACCTCAAAATTCCTTCAAAAAACCCCAAAACTCCTCCAAAACCCCCAAAAACTCCTTCAAAAAAACCCCAAAATTCCCAAAAAAAGCTGAAAAATTCCCAAACTTCACTAATTTTTTGAGTGGGAAATTCCAGCTGGGAATTTTTTGGGAATTCCAACCCCAAATTCCCCAAAATCCGGGAAAAACCTTTGGAATTTTGGGGATTTTTTTCCTTTTTGAGTCACAAATTCCCCCAAAAAAGCTGGAAAACGTCGGAATTTTGGGAATTTTCCCTCCAAAAGGCCCCAAAATTTTGGGAATTCTCCTGGAAAACGAAATCCGGGCTCTCCTGGAAAGAAAAGAAGGAAAAGGAAATCAGAGGTGGCCAAAATTTCCTGGGAATTTCCAGTGGGAAAAGGAAAATTTGGGGAATTTTCCTTTGTTTTTTATGGATTTTTTCCCCCCCAAATTTGGGGTTTTTTGGGGAATTTTGGAGGTTGGGATTTGGGAATTCTCAGCCTCTCCCAGATTTGGGCAGGTGGGGATTGGGGACAAAAATCCCCACCAAAAAAAACCAAAAAAATCCTAAAAAATTCCCTAAAAGAATCCCCCAAAATCCCCCCCAAAATCCCCCAAAAATCCCTAAAAGAATCCTCAAAATTCACCCCCCAAAAAATCCCCCAAATTCCCCCCAAAATCAAAAAAATTCAAAAAA
>VZUI01070289.1:0-14065 GCA_013401135.1 Cettia cetti
GGATCCCTGGCAGTGCCCAAGGCCAGGTTGGACACTGGGGCTGGAGCAGCCTGGGACAGTGGGAGGTGTCCCTGCCATGGCAGGAGTGGCACTGGATGAGCTTTAAGGTCTCTTCCAACCCAAACCACTCCATGATTCTATGATGATTCTGTGAATCACACCACTGCTCTGGCCACCAGTTCCAGTTGTGGCCACCCTTAGAGCAGTCTGGTATTTAACTTGCAACAGTGGAAACTGTGACTAGGAATAAGAATAAACTACAACCCTTTGGACTTTGCTGCACTCCTTTGAGAGAAGTGTAGCTCTGTCTTCTCTGCACCTTCCCATTACATAGCCAATGATGGTAATAACAGTATTTTTTTTGTCTATTCTGCAAACTTTGGATGTTTTTCATTCATGCTTTTGACCTCTTTCCTCCATGCTACACTGGCTACTACCTGAACGTTGTAGCAATTTGGTACAGCTAAAAAAGAGATTTAATGTCCCTCTTTGTGGGTACATCTGCACATGTGTGTGCTGTTACAAGTGAAGGCGTTATTTCAAGAGCATATGAACCATTAAAATAGCTAATTAGGCAATGTTCCATTTCTGAGGGCCAAACAGGCATTGTAGGTATCTTGTACTGACTATAAGAATATCTTTTTGCCATCCATCAGTACATAAAAAACAAACTGGCATGTGGCCATGGTGGCCTAATCAATTCTTCAAACCACTGACTTGACATGACAGAACTAATGTATGATCATAGCTTTAGCAGGATTCAAAGCCCTGGTGAAGCTCTAAAACTTCATTTTGGGTTCTCTGAAGTTATGAACTATTAGAAAAACTCAGGTATGTCAGTATTAAAGACCATGTGGATGAAGATTTATGTTTTCTGTAACATCAGTCTTGCTGTTCCTTAAAACAAATCTACCCCAGTAAGAAGAGAAGGAATAAAGCAAGCTCCAAGTTCAAAGAATTTAATGCAGTAATGCAAAAATATTTCCTTTAAATGCAGATCCAATTTCTTCCACTTTTTAATGTTCCAGGTGTTGATATATGTCAATCCCCAATCTCTAACAGCAGTGACTCAGCCTTTTCAGTGGAAGTTAAAAACTAAATTACTGACCTCACCACTCCAAGCTTTGACTTATCCTTGTGCTAATGAAATGGAGTTGGGATGAAAAGAACAAATCAGTATTGTAGCTTCCACTCACTGATGATTGCAATTGCAATGTGGCATAATTTTGTATACAAAGCGACTTGGAAGTTCACTTTTAGAGTGTTCTCACAATGGGTTGTGTATAATTCATGTGCCTAATTCATCTTCAAGCAGCTCACACCTCACAGAACTCCTTGAGCAGGTACCTGGCTCAGTCTCAGATATTACAGATGCTCCATTAATTCCATCTTGCCTCAAGTAGCTGCTCCCAACATCTTTGTCTCCCCCTCTCCTTGCAGAAAGGCAGGAGGAGATGAGCTGGTGTTTCCAGAATTGCACAAAACACAACGATTTGACAATCTTCATCCCACTTCTGAGGCCTGGAGGGCAGCTGGGGACCCACAAAAATCCCCCCTCAGGGAGACCACGCTCACCATCGACAGCAAAAATAACATGCTCCAAATATCTTCCCTTTTCCACTGGCTACAGAGGGAGTTTAATGGAGACAAAACATCCTTCCCAGCAGTAAGCAGGGCATGCAGTCAAGGGGTAAGGAACAATTAGGCCTCGTTTATATTTGTGAAACAATTAGTCATTAATTAGGCCGGCTTCACATTTGGAAGAGGGGAATAGCTTTAATTAGAGTGGAATTACATCCCTCTGACAGACTTCAGAGGGAACTCTAATGGCAGGATGCAAACTATAAAGTCTGCCAGGCTTTTACAGCGTTTAATGGCTTATGGAGCATATTGGAAGTATACAGTCCTTTCAGGGTGTATAACAACCATCTGCCACAAAACCCCACGTCCCTGCCAGGATCACAGCTACTAAATGGGAGGGAAAAGAAATTCTAAAACAGTAACCAAATCCCCAGCTTGGATCAAGCATCTTCATAGCTGCACTTGGGCAGCTTCTCTCCCTAATCTAAAAACCTCTCTCCCCATGGAATTCTTGCCATGGAATATAAAGAAAAAATGAAGTGGCATTTAAGGAGATAAATATTGAATGTATAGCTACAAAGTACACTTTCTTCTCTCCAGTCATAATGTTAACTAGGGGAAGGGTCTGCCGTGAACTTTCAGCCCTAACTAAGTAAAATTAATTTAATTGATGCCTTCTGTTCCTCACACTGGGGCTGAAAATGGACACTGGTCTCAACATAAAAGTTTCTTGGGAGTTGGCAATTGTTCTGCAGCTCAGTTTGCATTGCCTTAGCTTAAAACCCCTTCCATGGGGATAAACAGCAAATCTTCCATTGCAAGCTGTGGCATCACTCCTGTAGAGTCCAAGGAATTCTTTCTGGAGTTTGGCTTTGAGGCAGGACAATCCAATCCAAGATATTTACCTAAAAAATACAAGCACACTCCCATCCTCTGAAATAAAAAGTGAGCAAGATGGAAGCAGATGATGTTAAAATCCTAGCAGGGACCAGCATGGATGCATCCCATTTCCCAGGTATTTCCACCACAGAGCTACAGACTTTTCCACCCTATGATTAAAAGTTTTATTAAAAAAAAACACACAACAAAAAAAAATGTTACTCTAAGTGTTTTAAAACACAGTTGTGGACACCCACAGTGTCTGTGAAACAAATGAAAAGGATTTAAAAATAATAATTTGGGCTTGGGAGCAAGAACTTAAAAAAGGATTTCCTACACTTGTAAATACTCCCTCTTCTCATCTCAACTACGGAAAAATGGGACACTTGTGGTATCCAAATGTCAAAGTATTCTTACAGGTTTAAAGCAAGACCTGGGGTACCATAAGCTTGCTGGAAGCCAGCACAGGTGATGCCCCATCAGCCAAAAAGCTCTTCCTGCACACTCATACAAATCAACAGGTAAACAGTGCACCCACCATGCAAAGATCTTAATTTTATAATCACTATGGGGGGAAAAAATCACTCTGAGAGTAATTCCATAGCCAGATTCCCTGCTCATCTAACATTCCCTCAGGATACAGGCTGCCTCTAACACAGTCCTTAGGTAAAAGGCAAATAAAAGAAAAAAGCATAATATATATGAGGGATGCAATGTTCTTGTTTCCAAGCAGATGTTGCTTTCCACAGGAAAGAAGAAGAGATAATAGGAAAGGAAAAGCAGAATAAAACATTGTCTGTTATGTCAGAAGATCAAGAAGGATAGCTAATATCCTATTTGTGCCAGTCTTCACTTTACAGCAGCCTTGGGAATAAAGTAACAGCAGCACACAGTCTGGGATACCCAGGCTGCCCAAAGGTTATTATTATTATGATCATTATGACCTTTTAAATCTTCTCTTATCTTGGAATATTTTATGGCAGGCCCAGGTTAATTGACCATTTTAAGACAAAATACTATTCCATCAGATTTTTTTTTTAATATATTGTTATTGCATTTTGCACTTTTATGGTACAATTCTCCTCAACTTTTTCACCATCACCTGCATGTCTTGATGTACCTCTTTTATTTCTGGGAAATGAAACCACAGCATATCATTCTGTTGAGAACACTCAATTATTGGGAATGTTCTCAATTCCCTCCATTTTTTTATTATTGTTGAAGGAAATAAGATAGAGGCATTCTCTCATCAGCTTCACTTTCTAAGAAAACAATACCTACCAATTATTCCACTTCAGTAGTGGTGAGATAGCAAGACAAAGGTAATTATCAGTATTATACTGATTTTTTCAAGGTCAGGTTGCATGAGGTTCTGAGCAACCTAGTTGTCCCTAGCTTGGCAGATGGGTGGAACTGGATGATCTTTAAGGTCCTTCCAACCCAAACCATTCCATAATTTCATGATTTACCAGCATGGTAGAGGCTCCACGAGGCACTGTCTGGATCTGCCTCCCTTGTACACTGAGGTCTTACATTGCTGGGACCTGTCTGGACAATTTCTCCATGGTACAAACCCACAATGTTGTCACAAAGTCCAGACAAACTCATGCTGGGAGAGAAAATTTCCTCCCCTGAAATTCCTCTTCTCACATTTCCCTCTGCTCAAGACTTTATCTCTTCTGCTCGTCTTGGGGAAGCCACGGGAATGAAAAAAAATGGAAGACGTTGTCAGGAGCAGGACTGGACTGTTAATCAGGAAAATAAATGAACCCATAAAACACATATAACCTCACAGAATATAAAGTAAAATTGGCCTGGTGGTGACAGTTTAATTCTAACAGCTCCCTGCCAAACTTCTGCTCTGGGTATGAATACACAGGTTGTCCAAAAGAGCAGCAAATGCCTCTTCTTTCCTAATGCTGAGACACTTCTTTCAATGCACATAGTTCAAGAAAAATCAGATATTAAAGGAGATATTTATGATTTCCAAGACTCAATAAACTGCATTTACGCTTACATTACATTGGCTCTTTCGGGGCTGAAAAGACCATAAGACCTCATGTATAGTTGTATAAATAAATGAATATATGAAATTTAGTAACAGGAACTCTTCTGACTCATAGGAGTCTTTGGAAAAATCCCCACTAATCTATTAATAATAAAGAATCTGTAATGCTAAAATTGCAAACTCCAGCACGTCCCCTGTTCTTAGCATACCAGAGAGACTTTTTTTTCTGGTAACAGTAGCATATTCAAGACAGCACAGGCTTGACACAAGCCTTGTTCAAATTCTGAAGCCGGATACCTGGAATTAAGAGCATTCCCATGCAAGATATTGGATATTCAGCAAAATTCTCAGCTCAGTGTAAAAAGCAAATATTTTTAAACGAGATAAGTACAAAAGTGCCCAGTGCAATCAATCAGTGTAGAACTCTCAGCCTTACTAGGACAGGTATCAAATTGTGTTCATTTTTTCCATGTCTTTCATAAGAAGGGTCATTCTTATGTCCTTCCTAGGGACATGGAACTGTGGGTCCAAAGAGGGGCCAAGAGGTTGGTAAGGGGTTGATAAGGAGCACCTTCCCTATGGAGACAGGATGGGAAAGCTGGGGCTGTTCAGCCTGGAGAAGAGGAGGCTGTGTGGAAACCTCAGAGCAACTTCCAGAATCTGAAGGGGCTACAGGGAATCCAGAGAGGGACAATCCATCAGGAACTGGAGTGACAGGACAGGGGGGAATGGATTCCAACTGACAGAGGGGAAATTTAGGTTTGATATGTGGAAGGAATTGTTCCCTGGCAGGGTGGGCAGGCCCTGGCAGAGGTTTCCCAGAGCAGCTGTGGCTGCCCCTGGATCCCTGGCAGCGCCCAAGGCCAGCCTGGACACTGGGGCTGGAGCAGCCTGGGACAGTGGGAGGTGTCCCTGCCATGGCAGGGGGGTGGTATGAGATGGTCTGTAAGGCTCCTACCAACCCCAACCATTCTATGATCCTACAGCTCTTGCTGCATCTAAATTAGAAATATAGAGTACAACAAACATACATTAAAGTAACTAGGATTACATTTCAGGGATTCTTTTATCGACACTGTCTTTGGGGATCTGAAATTTTGGCTATTCAGCACAATTCTGCTGATTCCTAAAGTCAGCTACATACAAATAACTCAGCAGCATTTCCCAGAGCTCTGTACCCCAAAAGGCCCTGCCTGTCACTCTTGCACTTCACTGGTACAGAAAATGTAGATTATTTCCCACTTTCTGCCTGTTCTCCATCCTGAGCACTGATGAGATCATTCCTCATATTTCCAGGTTCCTAAATTGGACAAGTAATACAACTGAAAACATGTATATAACATTTCATCAGCCATGAAAGGCACAGTGCTGTGACTGAGAAGCCTAAATCCCTTTTTTCTACTCTTTGTTGGTTTTGTGTATGTTTTATTTTTTATACAGTGCTTCAGGAACCACTCAAGAATTGATAATCTCCCCACACTGAGACACAGTACAGTAAACAAAGGAGGTGGAGAAGATCCCTTTAGCAAGGAGAACACAAGGGTTCCATTTTTAGCCTCATTCTTCAAGGAATGAGACTTGAGATACCACGTTGTGTGCACAAAGAAGTGTTCCTTGACCTTTTCTTCCATCAGTTTAGGAATCATTGCCTGGTTTTGCCCAAATTTAACAGGTTTTAATAGACTTGAAAATATTATATTCCATCAAGACTGAGGGGAGCAAAAAGCTGGGTGAAGCAAGGAAATAGAGTTGGTGCCCTACCGAGGGGAAAGCCAAAAAGCAGCACATCAGAGAATCCACACAGGACAGCAGTGCTGGAAGGGGCTGATTCCTTCTGCAGCTCACAAACTACGGGCTGGGATCACTAAAAAAATATGGACTTGCCCATCTGAACAAAACCCTTTCTGTGCCCCACAGTCCTGCCCGTCAGCAAGGACATTTCCTAGGTGACAAGTTCCTGCCACCCTCTGAGCACCACCACATGTTGGGGCTGTCACCAGCTGAAGTTTACCTGGGCAAGGCAAGGACTAAAGCAGGACAAGAGGAAAAGGCCTCAAGTTGCACCAGCAAAGGTTTAGATGGGGCGTTAGGAAATAAAATTCTTCACTGAAAAGGTGGTCAGGCATGGGAACAGGATGATGGAACAACCCTCCCTGGAAGTGCTCAGCATGGTAGTGGATGTGGCACTTGGTTTAGTGATGCTGGGTTAGCAGCTGGATTGATCTTGGAGGTCTTATCCAACCTTAATTATCCTATGAGTCTAAGATTAACAGTTCAATAAAGCTGGATCTCAAGTGAATTTCTGGTCCAGTCTCTGTGTTACTTTAGCGTGAGATGATATTAATGGATTCAAGCTGACAGAAAGTAGGGTTAGTTTGGATTTTAGGGAAAAAAACCTTCCCTGTGAGGGTGGGGAGGCCCTGGCACAGGGTGCCCAGAGCAGCTGTGGCTGCCCCTGGATCCCTGGCAGTGCCCAAGGCCAGGCTGGACACTGGGGCTGGAGCAGCCTGGGACAGTGGAAATTTTTCCTGCCCATGGCAGGAGGTTGAATTGGATAATTTTTCAGATCCCTTCATACCCAAACCATTCCATGATTCCATGAGAAGCAGCATTTGCTCCTCCTGTGTAATGTCTCTCACCAGAACTTCCCCGTTCTGCAAATACCTCTAAGATTAAACACACCCAGTGCCTTGAATTCATCTTCCTGTCACCATACTCTGGAGATGGAAAAGTCCCTCCCTGACTGTCACACACCTTCCTGGTTTGACACAGAGTGGTTAAAACATCACCAATTTATCCTAGCAGGAAATATAGGCAGTGCTTTGTGGATGTACAAGATATCCACAGGTGCCTCCGCACTATTCAAATCTGTGATTTGGCCAGGAATTTTGCCAGGTTAAAAACAACGAGTCTAGCAAACAAACAAAAAAACAAACAAAAAAAAAAAAAAACCAACCAAACAACCAAACAAAAAAGAATTTATCATAGTTTTTTAGGCTCCAGTTTTCCTCACAGATTCTTGAATCTATTTCAATCTCAGTGACAAATGGATATTCAAAGAGAAATATCTCTCTGTCCAAAGACCAAGGCACCTACACCTTACTCACATGACAAACCCACTTTTTGTGACAAATTTATCTATTAGTTGCCCTCAGTAGATCTTAGGAAGAAAAATACCAAGAGAATAGGTCATTTATACTCAGAGTAAAATAGGAATTTTTAGTAAGACTGTATTTAAAACAAATGCTCTTTCATAAGAATATGATTAACAGAAGTTGCCCTCAAGAAAATCTGCATGGCAGCTAAATAATGTATTTCTATTTGAACAAGAAGGAAAGAATATTCAGATAATCTGAGACATTTTCAGCTTACACAGAACTGTGTTAGCTCTATTAACACAATGCTTTTAAACAGAATCAAACAAAAACTGATTTTAAACTACCAATATTTTAGTGGTGAAGTCAGAATAATATTGCTCCTTATCCACAGCATAGCAAGCTTTTCCCCTACAAACATTTTGACAAAAGAATAAATTGCAGATGTCTATTTTTCAACTCCAAAAAAAACCCCCAAAAACAACAACAACAAAAAAACAACCCAACAAAAAATCTTCAACTATTAAAAAGGAGAAAATAACTAGGGAGAATTATGACCAATGCCAGATATTAAAAAGTTCTCCACATGTGGCACAGAAAGAAACAGCCAATTCACTGCAATTGTCTGCTTAACAGGTTGAGCCTCTCTCCAACTGGTAGCAATCAGGCAGGACACTAGAGCGGGCAGGAAATCTAAAATTAGGTTTTACTACCTATAATGGAGGATTTATGGGATAATTTAATTGGCAGTCTTGGGACTGAAACCCATGGTGGGGGAACAAAAACATCTTTCTGGATATCCTCCCTGAACCCTTCCTGTAGTGGGCTGAACAATAAAAGTGCTGGGGAAATAACCTGGAGATGTAATATCCCCTTTCTCGTGCAAAGTAAGTGGTGCATGACAATGTTTGTGGGTGTGTGGGGGTTCAGCAGAGACAGAAAGCAGTCGTGCATTGATGCAAAGTGATTTTTTTTCTTTTTGGGAGAACTGAATTGCTTCTTGTAGTGAGATGTGCCTGTAAGGATGTGAGAGAAGATAAAGAGCCTCAGGTAAAGAGCAGGCTGGAAATCAAGGCTGTCAGGGCATGAAAGCAGGGCCCCAACACTTCACTGCCTGTGGCAGATTGAAGCCAGCCCTGTCCTCACCACCCTGGCACAGCCACTGCCACCTCCAAGATCTGCTGAGCCACTCGGGCTCCCCTGTGGCCCTTCTGTGCCCACAAAAACCCTTTAAAGCCAAACCTCAGGGATGCCAGAAGCACTTTCTCTTCTAACCAGAAGAGCTTTGAAAGGGTTAACATCCATTCTCTGCCAGCTGGAAGGCTGTGCAGCTGAACAGGGGGTAACAGGATCCCCTGCTCCATCCCCAGGGCTGTTCCACCCGTGTCAGCACTTGCTACTGATGCCTTTGCCTGGCTTATTGCATTTATTAGATGGGTTTGGGGGTTCAGAGAGAGGAACAAGGACATGTCCCACTGTCACTGAGTGACACTGGTGCTGCTGGCAGGTGATTCCCGGTCACTTCACTCTGAAATCTTTAAAAACCATGAATCCCCAACTCCGCAGCTGACTGGGATGCAGGGAAGAGACTGACATCAGAATGAGGGAGCAACAGTCCCACCAACCCCTTAGAGAGCCCATCTCCTGAGTCTGCAGTGCCACCACCAAATCCACTCACAAACTCACAGTCCCCTGCTGACATTCCTTTTTAGTTTGTTTTTCCCATTTCTCAAATCCAGCAGTTTAAGAATGGCTGTCACTCATCTCTAGTCCCAACTCCTAGAGCCAAGGCTGACCCATTCCAAAGTTTTCCTTGTAATGGGATCTCCACTGCAGACCTTTATGAAGCCATAATGGCATTTGACAAATGCCTTCAGCTTTAGAACACATGCACAGTCATCATCTATTCTGTGGTGACAAGTTTTGAGAGGATGACAGAGGAGTATGTTTAGTGTTATTACCTCTGGCTTACCACTGGCAGTGCCAAAAGGAAATGTAAACAATCAAGTCAGCATAACAATCCTTGATTATTATTCTTACAACAGCCCTGACATCATGTTATAAGCTATCATAAATTTAAAAATGCATTCCCATTTATTTCACAAAGCAACACGCAGGAAAAGGCTGAAAAAAATTTCAAGGCTGTCTCAAGAACTTCTCTCTCAGCACATTTCTAACTCAATTGGTATGACCCAAAAAAGTCCCAGAAACAGTGGAAAATAACTCATTTTAAAAATCACCTTTTGGAGAAGCTCTGCTGATAGCCACTAAGTCTGCAGAGAAATCAGTCAGAAAGTGTGGAAACCAACCCATTGAGAAGGTTCCAACAACTCAAAAAAAAAGGTGTTTTAGTAAATCCAAGTGTGGCAGTTTCAAGATTGGGCTCAGGTTTTTTTCCCCTCCCCACCTTTTGAACATCAACCATCCTTTATTTCTTGCTTTTTATACAGTTCCTCTGATCTTTTTTTCTGGTGATGTGAGCAAGAAAAGTGTCATTGCCCAACAGGGAAAAGTTTTTGCAGTTTTTAATCTACTCATGCTCCTCCACTAAGAGGACCACCACACCCCCTGACAAAGATCTATCATTGCTATCTCTAGGATGCCGTTGAAATGTCAAATTAGGATCTTTCCATGATCCTGAAAAGTGTCCTTTCTGATAGATCAATTTACTTTCTATTTCAAATTTATTTGACCTTTTACTTTACATTTGAAATGTTTCTTCTGCAAACTTCCCTTTTTATTTTCCCCTGGCTTACGTTTTCTTCCTTTGGGGATAACATAATTACACTGACATAAAGAAGAAAACCTTTGTGTCTTAAATATTGCCTCTCTGTTGCCTGAACTTAAAATATGTGAAAAGTTTATGGACCTTGACAGATTCAGGGTGTGGTACAACACACTCTCCTTCATGCAATGCAGCCTCCATCTGCAAGCAAGTTGCCTTTTCATGGAAATACTATTCAGAGAGCATTTCCATAAAAATTCACCCTGGCACCGCTCTGTTTCTCTTGTCATTCGCCCAGCTGTGTTCCTGCCTTGACTGAGTTCTCATTTTGAATAAGGCACAGCAGTCATTTTCGTGGGGGGAGCTGGGGGAACTTTCCATCTTTACGTAAGAGCAAAGCCTGTGGTCGAGGCAGCGGGGCTGCAGGAGGCATCAGTAAAACCCAGGGCAGCTGGATTTACAACCAGAGACAGTCTGAGCACACATTTCAGCCTCCTCCTGCCCTCATCTCTAGCTCCTTACTAAAGACAACGAATGCAGCACGCTGAGTCCTGAATTTTGCTTTTTGCTCAGATGAAACACCAGGTTTGCTTGAGGCTTGGAACAAGATGATCTTTAAGGTCCCTTCCAACTCAACTCATCCATTCTGTGATTGTCAAAGTCCTGAGGTCAACACAAGGCCCCACACACTGAGCAGGAGACAGGGCCCAGAGGAAGAAGAGGTATATTGGAACCCTGGGCACTGAGAATTCCAGACTCTCTGTGCTGACAGGCTCTGACTCCCAAGCAAACCCTGCACTGACCTGAGGCCATGGAGAAGGCTCCCAAAATTGAGTGACAGCCCTGTGATTGTGGCTGTGGAGTTTGGATAGAAGCGTGTGACAGCACAGGGTGCAAAACCTAGAGTTTGAGGTTTTAGAATAAAATATTATATATAAAGCAAGAGGGAGGGTTTAGGGCAGAGGCTGAGTCCTTCTTTTTCACCTTCTTCTTCATGGTCTGGGTGATATTTTGTAATTGGATAGAAATTCCGCATTGCGGGCCATGGGTGTTTGGTTATTGGGTTAAAAGTAAAAATAATTTAGGTGTCATTTCTTAATTGGACAGTTTATCCTCAAAAGGCCTTGTAGAGAGATACATCTTCATTTTTACTTTGTTAGCTAGAAGTGCTGTAGAACTCAGGGTTTGTGAAGCTGATAGAAAAGAAGATAAAAGCAACAGAGATGCAGAAGAAGGAAACATCCTTAAAGAAGAGATCACCTCTGAGGTGGTCGAGTTAAACAAGGTCACGCCATTGCTGCTGCCACTGCTCCTCAGCCACCAAGTCCCAGCAGTGCCCTGAGGCACCCAGACCCAGCACATTTAATCCCTCCATCAGCAAGCCAAGCAGGGACTGAGATTTCACCATTTGCCAAAATCTTCCCTACTCCTGCAGCAGGAAACAGCAAAGCCACTGCAGCAAGGACCCCAGGATGGCCTCAAGTACCTACTGAGCCCTGGGCCACTACCTGGAAAATGCAAATTCAGCTTTCCCCATGCAGATGAGGATACCAAAAGAAGTCAGAGGTTGCTCCTGCGCCGCTCCCAGCAGGCACCAAGGCAAGGACACCCAGTGCTGGGGCTCACACATCACCACACTCTCCTGTGCTCAAAAGGCATTTGGATCATGCTTCCCAAACACAAATACTAAATTATTATTTTAAATTATGGGGTTTGTATTTTTCCTGAAGAGTTTGCCCTGCACTGAGGCTGCAAATGGACAGTCTGCGGTCTCTTTTACGAAGCTGTTTTTATCCTCTCTGAACCAAAGTGGTAAACCACTAATGGCATGAGCATTTTTCTCATTATCAGTTACAATGTTAATGACTCTTATTTAAGCAAGCAATATTTTAAAACCTTTCAGCCTTGCTTGTTCACTTATTAGACCTCAGACTGTTTATTGTGTCTTCTCTTAAGAGAGTTCTTTTATGATGTTAAAGGGAGGAGGCCATTTCAAGACTGGGCAGCAATTTGCATCAGTAAACACTTTAAAGGAACATGTTGCTTCAGTGTCTTAAAACAGACTCATTTTCAAAATCCCTTGCCTGAAGGATCAGTGCACTCTGGTGCTCAGGTCTAACTGCAAATAGCTAAATGTTCAAATAAAATCAGGGTCTAGCAGCTAAAGCAAAGGCAGGTTTTAACTCCAGTGTTGGGATCAAACTCTGCCTTGTAATCTTGTGCAAAATACTCAGCCCACTCAGAAAACACTGACAGAAACAAAGTGTTTCAAATTTATTTGCCTTAACTTCCATCTCCAGGATTCCAGAGCCACCTACACAGATGATCACAGGCCATAGAGGCTATTTTCACACAAGGATCATAAGGGACTTTTGTTGGCATCCCTTTTTTTTTTTCAAGCCCCATCCCAACAGCGACATGGAGAAAAACAGAGCCTCATCACAGTGACCTAAGGGCACTCATGGAGAAGTATCCAGGGATGGAATGGGAATGGGCAACTTTAGGAAGGGTAGAAGGCCAAGCACAAGGGCTCTGGCAGCCAAAAAATCAGAGCACATTCATAAAACAACAGCTCAAGGTTTTGAAAAGCATCGAACAAAGTGGTTGCCAAAGGGTTGCTGTCATCTCCAGGAAAAGCAAGCATGCCACAGATATTTCCTGTGCACGCTGATCCTGGGGGAACAGTAAAAGTGGGTTATTACACAGACCTAGTCTCAGTGTTCTCACTTTCATAATACACACGAGTGTTTCCTCACTGCATCCATTCCTGCTCGAAGCCCTTGGTGGGCAGCATACCTAACTCAGCTTTTGTTTAACTTCTTATGTTCTTCCCAGGTAATTGGCCCTATGGGACTTTAATCTAAATGGAGTGTGTCTTTGTAGGGACCTTGCAGAGGTATTTCTAATGTTTAATGATCTCCTGAATTACTACTTTCCTCCCACTGTGAAGGAAATGGGCTCACCGCCGTCCGCTTCCCCGTAGCATTCATTACCACTGGAAACACGGATGTGGAAACAGCATCCCTCAGCCCATCCCATGCAGCAAAAGCACGTGGAAGAAGAGGCAAAAATTCATCCTCCTTAACAGTAAAGGACTCTCTCCATGTGGATGTGACTGAGCAAAGGTTCCCCTCATGTGCAGTTATTCACAATTCACCTATCTGGGCTCACCCCAGGAGGGTGAGGGAAATGGATCCCTGGCTCGGGGTGACACGGGCACGTACCTGGCAGTGGTGTGGGAATGGGGTCTGGCTCTGTGGGGTTATTTGTTGCCTTTCCTGTGCCGCTCTTTCTCAGACCATGTCTTAATGTCTTCCAGACCCCCAGCAGCCCTCACACCATATGTGGAGTAAGAGCACTGTGGAGTAACTGGTTAATGAGTTATTCTCACAGCCTGCTCCCCTCAGGAGCTGGTACACATCTCAGTGCCTGCCAGCAGCACAGCAGAGAACCAGCTCTCAACTGCTGTCAATACCTAATTTAAAACCCTTGTAATTATGGCACTACAGCAGTAATATTTAGTTCACCTAGAAGCCAAGTGTCTCATTCATTCCCTCTGTCCCTGGATGAGGAATTGTGTGTCCAGCAGGAGCAGGGCAGGGATTGTCCCTCTGTGCTCCAGGGCTGTGTCCAGCTGTGGCTGCTGCAGGAGAGCCCTGGAGGGGCTGCAGCGTGTCCAGGGCAGGGCAGGGAGCTGGGAAGGGGCTGGAGGCCCAGGAGGGGCTGAGGGAGCTGGGCAAGGGGCTCAGCCTGGAGCAAAGGAGGCTCAGGGGGGCC
>VZUI01070294.1:0-11098 GCA_013401135.1 Cettia cetti
AGGTCAGTGCAGGGTTTGCCTGGGGGTCAGAGCCTGGCAGCACAGAGAGCCTGGAACTCTCAGTGCCCGGGGTTCCAGCAGGGTGGGGAATGAGTGGTGAGGGAAGCACCGTGCTCGAAGGCTTCACCCCCAGCAGCTCCTTGCCCTGGCTCCCCCGAGCCAGGTGACACCAGGAGACATCCAAACCCCAGCCCAGGCTGTGTCTGCAGCCAGATTTGCCCTGCCCAGGTGTGTGGGAGCCAAACTCTTCAGCACTGAAGGTGTGAAACAGCAGCAGCCCTCATTTCACCCTTCACAGAGTTCATCATTCCAGTGCAGCTTTCCCTCAGCAGGACACAACAGCAGCCCAAAGGAAAGGAATTGTTTCTCCTTGTACAGGAATGCTCCGAGAAAAAGGCCCCTGGGACTACTCCAAGCAAGTTCAATTTTTCCAGCCATATCTGGGAAGGGTTTTACCATCTGCTTTTAGCACATCATTTATCCAACGCTTGAGGCAGAGACACAGGAATAAAAACCTGCTGGGGAAAGGTGCCTCTTAAAGAGGATTGGTGACCCCCCTGGTCCAATTTGGGCTGGAATTATTGCCTGGATATTGGAAATTCTCCGTGCAGGAAACAAAGTAGAGTGGCAACAGGAGCAGAAGTTGTTTTTCCTCCAGTTCTTGCTTTTTTCTCTCCCTTATCTAAAAAATTTTTTATTTAGGTTGTGCAGGGAAGGGAATGGGGTTGGGAAAGGGGCTGGAGCAGCTGAGGGAGCTGGGAAGGGGCTGAGCCTGGAGCAAAGGAGGCTCAGGGGAACTTGTGGCTCTGCACAACTCCCTGCCAGGAGGGGATTTGGGATCCTGTCCCAGGGTGCAGGGACAGGAGCAGAGGGAACGGCCTCAGGCTGGGCCAGGGGAGGGTCAGGGTGGAAAATAAGGAAAAATTCTTTCTGGAAAGGGCTGTCCAGCCCTGGCAGGGGTACAGTCCCCCCTCTTGAGAGGTTTAACAGCCCTGTGGATGTGGCACTTGGGGACAGGGGCAGAGGTGGCCTTGGCAGTGCTGGTTAATGGTTGGATCTGATGACCTTAGAGGGCTTTTCCAGCCTAAATAATTCCACAATTCCGTGATTCCACGATGCTGAGAGTTTGTGATAAACCCTCCACTAAACCCTCCTTGATCCTCCCTGGCTCATCCTGAGACACTTCTCAGTTCCAGCTCTCAGCTTCTAATCAACCTTTCCCAGCCCATATTTTTAACAGCAAAGTTGGAAACAGAGGGAATCTTTTCAGTATAAAGATCTGAAATCAAAATTTAATTTTTAACAGCTTTGTTGTTCCTTTGTTGATCTTTTCCTTAGCAAAACTCCTTCTAGGTAGAGGAAGGAAAGAACCAGGGCAGTGAAATTCCAGCACATTTTGATTCTTGAATTAGGAGGGGGTTTTCCCATTCCTGTCACCTCTGGCATTCCAGGGAAAGGGGTATGGAGAAGAAGAACATGGTGGTGATGAGAGGTAAGGTGAAGTGTCCAGTCAAAATAACTCCAGATGATAAGCTTGGCATTTCCAGAGTTTCCTTGCCTCTTTCCTCCCTTTCCCATAAACAGCACCAGCCTGAGTTCAGCATATTAAAAAGTGTCCACTCAGATAATTACCCTTAATTATTAATTCTTCCCCATGATCAGCTTGGGTGGCAATGGTGCAGAAAAAGCCAAGCTTTGGGTATTTGCAATCTGCTGCAGTTTGGCACCTTCTGTGTTTACCCAAGACTAAAAAAAAATGAGAAAACAGCTGTTTTTTAAAAAATTGTTTATTTCCTTCTAACTTTTCCAGTCACTTCTTGTAATGCACACTCAGGTCTGAGATGCCCTGGAGTTGCCAGGGTCTCAACAGCCCACATGGGCTGATGCAACTGAATTTGACTGAATTTTTATTTTTATTTGAGGATTTACCAGCCCAACAACTTTAGGAACTCTCTGAAACTCTCAGAAAGAAACTGCAGATTGGTTTTTGAATAAATGAGTCTCCACTGCCTGGTGTAGAACAGCTCAGCAGCAGTGAATTTGCATTGAGATTATCACAAAGGTAATTGGAATGCTTGGGAGCAGATCTTTCCCTCAGATACAGGTGGGACTTGGTGCCTTCTCTTTGCCAAAGGTCTGATTTTTTTAATCCTTTTGGGATTTTTATCTTTGGAGTTGCTCCTTGCCTGGCTTTGACACCAAAATCAGCTCAGGGTTGGCTGTTTGGGGGTTTTATTCCTTGCAAATCCCTGCAGGGACCTGGAATGTGCTGTGGGAATCGTTGCTCTTAGGTAAAATATGAATTTAAGTAAAGGTTTAGGAGGCTCCAGGCTCGGGGAGGAATAAAATATGAAGCAGGAAGAGCTGAGAATTTTCTCTGCGTGGCTGCAAATTTGAGCTGTCAGTGCTGAGCAGCCTCGTAATTTCTGTGTGTTATCAAAGATGCTCATCCCAGCTTTTTGAAGTCACTTAAACTGATAAACTCCGCTTCTTACTCAGAGCACAAAACTGCCAACATCAATTCTGGGCACCAGGGGAAGGAGGGAGTTGGAGATTCGCTGGGGAAAAAAAAAAAATTCTCTGCTGAAGATATCTCACATGCCAAGTTCTGGCTTAAAGCAAAGGCTCAGGCCACTTGTGACCCTGTGGAAAATGTCCCTTAAAATGCTCTTTAAAGCACCAGTGTTTACAAAGTGACTTTGAGAAGGACTCAGAGGAAGCCCTGGGAGTTTGACCACTGAAGGATTTAGGTCAGAGCCCATCTGGAGCCCAGTGGTTCCTGCATGGGTTGAAAAAGTGGCTGCAGTGGGGTTGTTTCTATAAGATGTTCAAAAATATTGGAAGTATTTAATATAAAACAAGCTCTAATTGAGAGGGCCTTTAAAAAACACCCTGCTGTGGTTAATAAATGATTGCCAGAAAAATAAAGAAGTTTGGAATTATTCAAAGCAATTTTGCTTGAGAGAGGTTTCCGTGTGAATTGATGTTATAAAATAAATTCTATGAAATCTGTGGCAGATAAATTGTGCTAACTTAGGGCACAGCATTTCTTGATTCTTTAAGCACCATAAAAGCATCAGAAGTCCAAATAGGATTATAATTTTCCTGGATCATTCTTGATGTTTGGATAATCTGTGGGGGCAGCACACCCAGGACAACAAGGAATTTCTGCTTTTCGTGGCATTTCCAGGTCCTTTTGCTGTCTGAATAATTCAATTTGGTGATGTAAACACCTGTAAATTCCTGTGTTTCCTGGCAGCTGGAAGCTGCACTGATCCCAGAGTGTTCCAGTGTGGAATCAGAACTGAAATATCCCTGATGGGAAGATGCTCAGGAAAGGAAAACTTCTGTTAACAAAATTTTGCACTTCTCTCGTGGAGGCAGCAAAATCCTGTACTGAAGAGACCTCCAAATCCATGGCAAAAATAAGGAATTTAAGCTTAGTCTCCACGTTTTGGAGGTGTTTATTTTCCCCCAAAGCCATGTTAAAAGCAGGAGAGTGATAACACAATGTTCCAGGCAGAATTGCCACAGAACATTTGGAATGCTAATTACTGCAAAACTTTTTTATAGCCAGGTTTCACTTCCAAGGCTGGGTCTTAAACTCTGGAAAAGTAGCTGGGTTTGCTGCTTGGACACGTCTGAGTCCATCAGTTGGAATTCCAGCAGTTTCTTTTCCTGTAGTTGGAATTCCAGCAGTTTTTTTAATAAATCAGAATTTCCCCAGATGAAGGAATTTTGCTTTGGAAATTATGGAACTCAGGCACCTGAAGCTGCTCCTTAATTCTCTGTATCCCACCAACTGCAGTGATGGAATGTCAGCCTAATGAAAGGAAAATGGGGATCAATCAATCCGTATTTTTTACTTCACAAAATTTGTCAGTATTAATACTTTCCCCAAGAGTTCTAAAAGAGATTTAGCCCAAGCAGAACCCAAAATGTTGTTTCACATTTCCAAATGGCACCAGACGAGTTTGTCAGTGTCCCAAACCCCAGGAGAGGATGTGAAGCATCCCACAAATCTGTGGGAAAGCAGGACTCAGGAATATCATTGGGGCCAACTAAATAAATCAAACTAGAGCTGGAGTTGTGAGGGGAGGTGCAATGCCAGGGAAGAGAAGGAAGCAAACACCATTTTCCAGCTTCAAAGACACTGGAACTAATGTTGCAGGGACATTAATTACATGGAAAAAAAAGAAATTTAAAAGGCTCAAAATGCACTTGACAGAATCCCTTTAAACTAATATAGAGTTAGAGTCTGCTAATGGCTTCTGGCTCTGAGAAGTTTCCATGATCTTCTTTTTATTTAAGTCTTAAATCCCCAAATTAAATGCAATTGGAAAATCAGTTATGGTGCTTTGCTTTATGCTCTTGCTAACTCAGCATCATTCCATGATCTTGTTTTCCAGCCTCCAAGTTTTCCCTCTCTGTCACTGCCACAAAGTTTTGTCAGGACAGAGCCGGGAGAACGATCCCTGAATTAAAGTGGGGTTTAATTCACAATAATCTCAGATTAAACTGCTGGAGCTGTTTTATCCTCAGCTCCGAATCCATATCAGGACATGAATCAGGAGAGGTGCTGATGAGCACTCAGAGATATGTGGATAGACTGGAAAAATTCTGTTTATTTCTCCTGCCAGGTGGAATTCCCAGGGATGGGAGAAGCCGGAGACCACGTGGCTGTCACAGAAAGGAATTTGGGATGCAAATATTTATTTTCAATTCTTTGCTCTGCAAGTGCCAAAGTTTGTTGGGAGGCATTGCCCTTATTTTGGAGTCTGAGAAGAACAATTTTTGCCCAGCTCCAGCCAGAAAAGGCTACACTCAACTGGATCCCCTGAGAAAAGCCACATTTAATTGGGATTCTGTCCTCCTGGGAGAGAATTTGATTGGGATTCTCTCCTCCTGGGAGCTCTCCCTCAGCAGGGGAGGGGAGATCTCTCTGCCTTTGCAGATATTTTTGCTGCAGCATCAAAGCTGGCACCACACAGGGCAGAGGAGCTTGGGAGGCTCAGGGGGAATTCCTGGGAAAGCCCTGCCTGGAGGACAGGTCCCAGGGATGCTGGAAGGGAGCAGGGATGTGCTCTGTGTAATTAAAGCTGTTTTTTCTCTCCTGCTCATGGGATGAGGAGCGATATTCCCATAAATGCCGTGGAGAAAAGCAGAGCTGCTTTGGGGGTGGTTTTTGAGCTGCTCTTTGGCTTTAAAAGCTGATTTTGGGGATTCTTTCCCCTTTTCCAGAAGAAGCCGTGCAGCTCATGCAGCAGCCTGGAGTGTTGGGGATTTTATCTGAAGGGTTTGCTGGGTGGGGGGCTCTGTGTGCTGCTCCTTGGGAATTGTCCTCAGGGATGTCCCACATCCTCTCACACCTCTCGTGGCTGCTCCTGCATCCCTGGAAGTGTCCAAGGCCAGACTGGACAGGACTTGGAGCAGCCTGGGGTAGTGGGAGGTGTCCCCAAAGCTGGGGGTGGCCCTGAGTGACCCCTGAAGTCCCTCCCCACCCCAACCAGTCTGGAATTCCCTGGTGGTGTCTGTGTGGCAAACGAGGCCGTGGGGAGCTGCCAGTAGCTGTCCCCAGCAGGGAAAAGCCACGGAAACATTAAAATGCTGCTGCTTTTGTGGGCATTTCATCTGCAAACAGAACTGGGGAAGGAAGGAGCAGCTGGAATGGAGTGAAATATTGGTTTTGGGGTGAGAGTGGTTTAGGAGAAGTTACAGCTCTTCCTAACGAGGGAAAAAGCAATTTCTTAGGCCTGAACTTTGCAATAATGAAATGGCAAAGTCTGGGTCGGAGTCGTTCCTGTAGCCAAGGGCCATCTGCTGCTGCTGCACCAGAACGGCCTCGGAGCTCTCCAGAGGAACTTATGGAAAGGCTGAGAATGGTTTTGCACTTTTAGAGGCTGTGGAGCATCTCGGAGTTACTCGGAATGAGCTGCAACACCTCCAGCCATAAACCCATTTTTATTTGCAGGGAAAATAGAAATGCTCTAACTCTGAAAAAGTAGAGGCAAAAAACCTCACCAAACAACCAAGCTAAAGTCAAATTAAATTTTATGTTTGTGGGAGCAACATCCTGGAATGTGTAGGCCTTGCTCAGAAAACATCACGGCTTAAAAAACAGAGCTTGTCAGAGCAGCGTCTGGAAAACATGGATTAAAATAAGAGTATCACCATTCCCAAATATTCTTTTTACATCAGGCTCGAGAGTACTTAAGGCTGTTTCTTGTGTACTCACTCTAATGGGGCTTCTAAGGAGGATGGAGCAAAATAATTAGAGATAAGGCACTTTTCAATTAACTGCTACCTGCTGCTACCCAACAGTGGACATCAATTCCTGGCAGATAATTTTATGCTCGTGTTCCTTGAGAACCTTTGGACATCGTGTGCTTGACCTAAATTTTTAATGACATTATGAAGCCCCAGTTAAATTTAAAAATAACAGTTTGGGAGCGCAGCTCTTTATTCAAGTTCCTTGGGCTGTGTTTTTCCTGTGTGCAGCTCAGCATGGGAACGTTTTTGTGTCCTGCTTTGGCTACAGAATTTCACTTTTAAGCTCAGGCAATGACTGGCTGATGCAGCCCATTGGAAGCTGCTTTGGAGAATGGAGTGTAACCCAATTTTCCGTGTTTTTGACAAAAAATATCAAGGATAACACATCCAGAGGGATAAATTCTGGAGGGTGATGGAGGACAGGGCTGATTTGGAGCAGAGCCCTTGGGAAACAGCTTCCACAGCCTATCCAAACCCACTTTTCCACCACTGCAAACGAAGGATTCCCACCAGGTGGATGGCGGAGCAGGGAAAAATGAAAATGGTGGAGAACTGGCCCAAACTTTTCAATTTCCCCTCCTTTTCTTGAAGTTTTAAGACTTTTTATGTGTATTTTTTTTGCTGAGTGAGGTAAAGCAGGCCCCAGGCAAGTCTGGGTTGCAGGAGCAGCACTCGCTGACCTTGGCAGGAGCACAAAGGTCGAGTTTAACTTTTCATCCAGGAGAGAGTGAACAAGGACTGCAGTGCATGAGGAATAACAAGGATGTTCTTTGCCATCTCTTGTGAGGATTTCTTCTTTTCAGCCACTTTTCCCCTCAGAGAGAATATGCTGATTTCCCAGGGAACAGGTTCCCTGTGCGAGGCTGCTGTTTCCTGGTCACCCCTCAGGGAGAAGCAGCTGATGGCTGGAGTTTAAGTGTGAATTTTGTGGGGAAAAAAGACACAAAAATCAACTGATAATGGGGAAATGTGCTGTTAAATGCTTGTGCCACGATATCCTGCACCTTTGCCTGAATCCTAAGCTCCAGGCATGGGAATCTCTGCTGGACATTGGCACTTTTGGGCTGTTCCTGCAGGGACATGGAATGGCTGGGGTTTAACAGCCCTGGGAGCATCAGGACTCTGCAGGAACAACTGTAACTCAGTTTTCTCTTATTTTCAAGTGGGAGATTTTGTTATCTGCTGCCTTCCCCTTTTATTTACAGCTCAAACAGCGTTTTTTATTGCTTTTGATAATAACTGAGCTGATAAACTGATCTGCTCGGTTCAGCACCCTGGTATAAAGCCCTGCAGGGAGCAAAGCTGGATAATATTCAAGGATTAGCTCCTCCAAGCTCAGGAGCAGTGAATTCCAACAGGGATTCAGCCAGGGAGGGTCCCAGTGCTGATGTTTTACAGCTTGGCTGACACAGAGGGATTTTGGACGAGGGATGGAGTGACAGGACAAGGGGAAAGGCTTCAAACTGGCAGAGGACAGGGCTGGAATAGAAAAAGGAAGGAATTCCTCCCTGTGAGGGTGGGGAGGGACTGGAGTGGAATTCCCAGAGAGGCTGTGGCTGCCCCTGGATCCCTGGCAGTGCCCAAGGCCAGGCTGGACAGGGCTTGGAGCAGCCTGGGACAGTGGTAGGGGATGGGATGGACTTTGAGGTCCCTTCCACTCCAACCCCCACAATGTTTCTCTGAGCTGGTGGAAGGGGTTATCACCTTTCTATCAGCATTTTCTGCATGCAAACAAACACTTAAATGAAGTGGCAGTAGATGCTAAGCCACGGCTTTGTGCTAAAGTGGCTACATTATTTAATTTTTTACCACATTTTAACCTGCAGGAGGGTGTAGGGTTTAGATTGCTGAGCACAGCAAACCACAAACTCACAATAAACCACGAATTCACAATAAACCCCAAACCTCAAATAAACCACAAACCTCACTACAAACTACAAACTCACAATAAACCCCAAACCTCACAATAAACCACAAACACATACCACAAACTCACTACATTTGCCTTAGGACTCTTAACAGGATTAATTGTGAGACATTTTTAATGTTTGGGGTTTTTTTTCCCCTCAGATAAAAAGGTTTATTGTTGTTCTGGGTATGTAAATGGAAAAAAACCCCATCTTTTCTGCAGAGGTAAAAGGTTTGAAAGCAAACACTACAGATACTTTTTTGGGTTGTTTTTTTTTTTTTTTTTTTTTTTTTTTTTTTTTTTGAACGTGTGGTAGCTCTCTCAGGTTCTGTTTGGAATTTGAGCAAACATTATTCCAAAGATTATTCCTCAGTGCCTTGCATGCTCAATGAAGCCTAGGGGAAAAAAATTTAGTTTTTTCTTCATTTCTATCGTAAATCTCCCCTTGGTTTGAGTCTGATTTCACTCAGGGGAAGGGAAAGGGAAAAGGGAGAGCTCTCCCTTAATCCTGTTGGGTTTTGGGTGGGATGTGACTGCCCAGACCTCCTGGGAACCACTGGGAAAATGGAATTAATGGGAATTTGACTGCCCAGACCTCCTGTAAGCCGCTGGGAAAATGGAATTAATGGGAATTTGAGCATTCCTGGTGGTTCTTGCTTTACTGATGGCACAGAGTTTAGGAAGTCTCTTAGCTATGGAGAGATAAAATTAGGGATATAATCTTTAAATACAGACAAAATGAGAGAAAACAGAGTGTAGAGACAAGAGAAACAGCAGGGAAATTCCAGCTGAGCAGAGCACATCCTACGTGGATTATTTTCAGAGATTTGGGTTTCAAATTCAATTAAATTATTTTATTTCTGGGAATTATTTGTTACAAACCTGTTACTGCTCGTCCTGACACAGAATTTTGTGGAAACACAGCACACCTGTGGTGGATTGTTATCAATTGGGGCTGAACTAATCAATCAAATTGGATTAATTGGATTGATTTTTTTTTTAAAATCTTGATCCCTCTCTGTGGTGATAAATTGAGAGGTGATTTTGCATCAACAGCTGAATGCCAGGCCCTGGGGCACGTCCTGACTCCCAGATATTCCATGTGGTCCCAACTTGGATTTAGTTTTCTATTTATTTCCTTCTAAAATGTAACTCCATTATTAAATATTGAAACTTTTATCCTAAAACTTTATAAATATCTCAGGATAAGCCCTTCAGCTTTTCCACCTTTTTAAATTGATGCCAACTATGCCTTTCCAGGAAATCCAAATTTAATTCCTGCCCAGTTTGATGTTAAAACCTCATCATTTTTCTGCAAACCTACAATTCCAAACTCCTGATTTCTGCTAATTAAAAATGAAATGAAGTGAAATTTCTGGTAAAATAAAAATTTAGGTAACTCTAATTCCCCTGAGGTTCACCCTGTTGGGAGAGGGATGAGGAGGGGGATGGTGCAGCCAGATCTGCATCCCACTGGAAGTGGATTTTACATTAAACCCCAAGAATTCATTGTGCAAACAGCTCGTATTTATAAATCTCCAGCTTTATTTATTGCGAAATGGCTTTGTTGGTGTTTTAATTCCCAAATAATTCGGAATTGAGTGACACAAACACCTCTTGAAGCATTCCCATGGTGAGCAGGAGCTGCGGGTTTTGAGGAATTTGTGAGAGGAGGAATTCCTGAAATGCAGAGTGTGAACACAAGATGGCACTTGGATCCCAAGGACATTCCCCACACAACAGCAGCACTTTATTTATATTTATTTTTTAAAAAGCAGGAGAAACCATCTGAAAACAAAGGCTTATTTTGTCTGAGTTGAAGGATTAATATAAAACTACAGAAGTTGTGTGAGCGGGGCACTGAAACTGTTTGGAAGGGGAAATGCAGCTCCTGAATATTTTTTTTTAAAGGTAAATCTGAAATCTTTCTACTTGAAAATAAACAAGGCAAAACTCTGGGAAGTTAACAGGGAAAACCCCCAAATTTCCAGCAAAATGTAGGGCAAAAAAAAGGAAAATATTCACCTCTGCCCACTCAAAGTGGCAGGATTTGAATAATAAAGTAATAATTCGATCTCAAACAAAAATTTAACTCCCAATAAAAGAGGAAAAAGGAATGTTGGTGCTTTCACATCAGCCTTGAGTTATGCCACTCTCACCCATTGCAGTAAAAGGACAGGAATTGATGGGAAAATGGGAAGAAAGGGGCAAAAAGGGAAGAAAAAGGGAAAATAAGGAGGAAAAAGGGAGGGGAAAATGAGGGGAAGGGGAAAAAGAAGCAAACAAGGGGAAAAAAGGAAAACAAAAAGGAAAAAGGGGGAAGGGGAAAAGGGGGAAAAAGGGAAAAGAGTATAAAGGAATAGTCTACTACAAAAGCTCTTCTTGTCAGGGTAAAAATCTGATGTGAAATTGTGATTATATATAATTATATTATGCAATATACTCTATATATGTATCCTTATATATATATCTCATGTAATATATTATTATATTATGCAATGTATTCTATATATTTCTATCTATTTTATTATATAATACATTATATATATATTAAATTGTATTCAGTCATCAGCACCCCCACAGAAATTCAAATCCCAGGTCTATTAATTCATTCCCAAAATTGTTACAAATCTCCACACGCATTTTATAATTCCAGGATGGCAAAATTAAAATGAATGAGAAGTAAAAAATAGGCAAAGAATTGGGATTTTTTTCTTTTCCCCTGGAGGCAAAATGTTGACCATAATTCCCATTAATTCTGCATTAAATCCTACCTTGATATTCAGTGTAAACATTCATTTAGAGTAATAAAATTTAGGGAATTGGGAAAAAGGAAAAAAAAATTCTCCTTTCCTTTCCTTTCCTTTCCTTTCCTTTCCTTTCCTTTCCTTTCCTTTCCTTTCCTTTCCTTTCCTTTCC
>VZUI01070306.1:0-14857 GCA_013401135.1 Cettia cetti
GGGCGCGCGGCTCCCGGCCGGGATTCCAGGCCGGTCAGCTGGAGCCGGGCGGCACCACTGGGGAGGCGGCGGAGGGGAGGGCGCGGGGGGGGGCCCGGCCGCACCCTGCCGATGGGGCGGGCAGGGGAGCGGAGTAGGCGGCGGCACGGGGACGCGGAGCTCCGTGCGGCGGCGCCACCCGCCCGCCCGTGCCGGTGACCGCTCCGGTTCCGCAAGTGCCGCGCGCCCGCCCTCCCCGGAGCGCCGCTCGGCCCCTCGCGCAACAATGCGTGCCCCCCTCCGGCACCGTGGCTCCCCCCGCCCTGAGCGCGATGGTTTCGTCAAGCCACCGAATCAGCTGGGAGCGGCATGTACCACAGCACATCCCTGGGGGAAGTTGGGGTAGATCGCGTGCTGGAACTGGGTGAGAAGCAAGTTTGGAGGGCACCCATAGGCGCGAGAAGAGAACAGAATTCTCAATAACGAGTCTCAGGCGGGGCTGAGGCACACAGAGCTACAGCTCCCGCCGCCCTCTCTTGCTTCTACCCGTACGTTGGGCACACAGTGGTACAGCCAGGGACGGCCGGCAGGGTGGAGGGGGTGCCGCTGCCGCTCGCACATGCGCAGCCGGGCCCCTGACGCGGAAGTCTGCTGGAGGGAGCGGGTCCCCGGGGGACTAGCTCGCACCCGTCCCGGGCTGCGGCTCCCGCTGTGCCGGGCGCTGCTTCGCCGGGCGGGGGACGCTGAATATCTTTCACTTGTCCTGCCAGCTGCCAGCGCAGTGTGCCGGGGCCGGGCCGGCTGTGCGCTCCCGGGAGCTCTCCCCGGAGGCTGGGCGGCTCTGGGGGGCTCCGGTGCGGTGCAGGGTGAGGGCAGGGACATGCTCCCTTTGGGCTCCGCTTGGAGAGAGGTCTGGAGGGCCCCGAGGGCGACGTTTGGCCTTCTGTTTGCCTTCTTATCCTGTAGATGTTGGTTCTCGTTTCCCTCAGTCCGAAATAAAGCCGTGTACATGTTTGACGTACTCGGGGGTCTCCTGGCCTGTGGTAAGCACCACTTCCGAGGACACGGAGCTGTGGGCTGGCTGCAGCCGGGAGAAGGCAGGCTGCGCTGGCCCCGTTCTCTGGGACCTGCAAGAGGTAAGGTATGGCAGGGAGGGAAGAGCACAGCTGGCACGGTCATTACTGGCTGCCGCCCTTTGACGGACAGGAAAGGAGAGGGGAATTTCCAGCACCTGAACTTGAGGGCTGAGTAATGGGGATTGTACTTCTGGTACTGCTTTAGCCAATAGTATTGAGCAGGTTACAGCCTGGCATTCTCTGTACCTTGGTTTTGTCTGTGAAATGGAAATACTGCTGATCACCCCCAGAAATTTCAGATCTGAGTGGGAAATGTTGTGTGGAAAAATACTGGTGTGGCATTAGTGAAAATGGAATTTTGATCTATTCCTGACTGCTGTTGCCTGTCTTATACTTTGATTTTTGCTTTACGCTTAAAACCAAGGTTATTGAACTTTGAAAATAATAAACATTCTTAACAAACTTCAGAGTATGTGAATCTTTGTGAACAACTAATTAATGCCAACAAAGATATTACTGCTTTAGTATTAAGATTCCTAAAGCATCATCTATCAAATTAATTCATGACAGAAAAAAAGCAATAACAAAGTACACATACACACATGCTTAAAACTTTTTTTAAAAACTTGGGATTTAATTGAAATCATGTAAACAGGCTTCTTGTGAAAAGGCTGGTTCATGACAATTTACTAAGGGTTTTTATCAAACTGTTCTTTTCTGGGGTTGCCTGGCTCCCAGCCGATGCAGCTCTCTGCCCTCTCTGAAGTGTCTGTGGCTGCAGGCCACCCTGTGCACTGAAGCTCCAGTGCTGTCCCTTGCCAGAGCTCTCTGAGGACAAAACTGAGCTGCTGAAGCAACACTGCTGAGGGTACCAAGAGAAGCGAGTACATGCAAAAGAAGATAGCCTTGGCCTTGTTAACTCGGCCCTTTAAGCCACTAAGTCAGCTGGAAACTGAAATGGTCTCTTTTGTGCTGGTTACTTGCACCAGAGGCTGTATACTCCCCTTAGATAAGGAGTGGCTTCTTAAGATCTAATAGGCTTTATGTCTATAATTGCTGTTAAGGTAAGCTCCTACTGAGTAAGCTTTCAACTATTACAAATGTTGTGGAAAAGCATTCTCTCTGCTCAGTACTCTTGTGTCATTTCAAATAAATCTTGGCTTTCAGCACCTGAAGGGAGCCTAGAAGAAAGATGGAGAGAGTCTATTTACATGGGCACATAGGGACAAGGACAAGGGGGAATTGGCTTTAAACTGACAGAGAGTAGATTTAGACTAGATAATAGGAAAAAAGATTTAACTGTGAGAGTGGTGAGGCACTAGAACAGGTTGCCTAGAGAAACTATGGATGCTCCATCTCAGAGTGTTTGAGGACAGCTTGGATGGGGCTGTGAGCAACTTGGTCTCGTGGAATGTGTCCCTTCCCGTAGCAGGGGCGTTGGAATAAGATAATCTCTCTTTAAGTCCCTTGCAACCCAGGCCATTCTATTATTTTGTAAAATTGTTGGGATAATGTCAAAATTCCAGTTTTCCAAGCAGTTCAGATTTTTAAAAACCCTGCAAGGGTGTGGTACTTCACTCCAAAGTTAAACATAAGCAAAGCATGAATTTAGGGACAAAGCTGTTAAACAAATAAACTCTTACTAAGCATGCTGCCAATGAAGATACACAAACAACTAACTCTGGCCACTACTAATGCCCTAAGGAAGAATAATCTTAGGGACAGACACATGATAGACTTCAGGATTATAGTGCCGTTCAATACTATGGGACCCAGAAGAGGGGAGCATGTGCTTTGATTTCATGCCATGTTTGTAATAATGGCCTGCCTTTTTTTTTTTAATATGCCCTTTGCAACACTGGATTTGTATATTTGCGATATTTCCTACTTTGTTTAGACAACAGAAAATTACCGATTTATCCGTTCAGCTTTGTTTCATGAAAATTCTATGTGTCAATCTGTGCCTGATTTTCTAAACCCTCTAACGTTTTGTGTCATGTGTCTGCTAATCACATCCATCCATTTGCAACCACCAGAAAGTCTGGTTTTGTGTGGAAATGTGGCAGCAAAGAGAAGTACGGCTGAGTGACGCTTCTTCAGAGGCTGGCAAGGAGAAATCTGGTTCAGCTGATCTAAAATTAATGCAGTCACAAACAGGGCATGGCAGCCTCCATTCAGTGTGCAGGCTCTCCCTCCAACAGATCTCCTCTTGAGCCAGGCCTCTGGCAGCTGGGGAGTTTCAGTGCTAGCTGACATTTTCTCTGGCTTTTTTGATCCAGAGTCCAGGTCCTGGATGCTTTCTCAACAATGTACAAGCATCCACAGGCAAATGGATAAACAGCACTTAGGAAACATATGGAGTGATAGGTAGTATATTAGTTGGACAGGGCTGTGAATATTCATATGCAGAAAGTTATCAAATGGTCCAGGTACAGCAAAGCATGTTTCAGCTTTTGGAAGCAAATATGCAGTGTAAACATGCATTAGGTGGGGAAAAAAAATCCCTCCTGAGTAATGGGAAGGTAATTTGGAGAAGAGTGATGCCTGGAGTAGTGAGCAACAGTTTGAGTACATAACAAGAGAAACAGCTCGCGCGATTTTAGTTCTGCATGTCTGAATGCATGAAAGAGATGGGGAAGGTGTTAATTCTTTTTAATGGGTGACCCTGCAGCTATTTTCCAGGCATATTTTTGCAGACAATTCAGAGAATACAGAGAAAAGCAGCCAAAATCCAGGCTGCAGATGCTGAAGTACTTGAAAAATCTAATGTTTACTGTCTGGTCATTTGGGGAGAGATTATAACCATACATTCTTATTTAAAATTGTCATAAAAAATAGAAGATATTTGCTAGTAGGACGCACAGAATTTAGTGAAAAATACAAACAGATGTCTCTAAGGAGGTAAATGCTTAGGACATATGCAGAAAGTGTTCTCATGGTAAAGTCTGATTTTAACCTCTCATTGAGGTTCACTTCTAGTTCATTCTCAGCAGGACCCCATTTCAGGATTAGATGAGGTAATAGACCTCACAGAATCAGGAGGCAAAACTCGACCAAATTTAGCAGCTTCAGTTAAATACCATTGTTTCTCAAGGGTTCCTTTTTTTTCCTGTATACTAGAGAAGGTTGTACCTGTATATAATCAGAACATTTGGGGGTGGTTTATTTTAGTATAAACATGATTGCCTGACTAAAATACATGTGCACAACCATAAAGTGGAGCAGGTGGAGAATGTCACAAGTATTGTACATTTTCCTTCTCATCTTGAGATCTAAATTACCATGAAATGGTAAAAGTGACTCGTGATGCCAATGTGTTTGAGAGACTCTTGAACTGATTGAAATAATCACCACATTTTAATTCCTCTTCAGTAGGCAGATATTCTTAGGGAAATCATTTATTTGGAAGATCATTCTTGTTAAAACCTGTACTGAGGCTGCGAAATAAAATGAGCATGTGAGAAAGGGCAGTGGAGAGGACATGTCTGAGCTCAAGCCATAGCAAACAATAAAAGTGAACGATTATGATGATTCACTAGAGCCCAGGGCATGGACTGCAGATCATGAAGGCATTAACCTGCAGCAAGTCAGCAACATAGATCTGACCCTGGGAAAGGTGACTGAACTATGCCAAAGGCTGGCTGGATCAGGACTGAGGCTGCCAAGCTTGCAAGTGCCTGCTCTTCGCTGCATAGCTCACCTCATTTTCTCCATTTGAAATGCATTCCTTGGGTTTTATATGCACCTGGCCTGGCAGGGTGTGATCCAGCTGAATGCCTCAGTATTTGCTTATTCATTTTGTTTTAAGTGAGGTGTCAGTGCAAACTGTCTGAAGAGAGAAGTGCCCGCACCTTAGCCTCTGGCTTGGCCTCAATGAATCCAACTCAGTTTTCTTTGCTGCTTGAAGGAAGTCTCCAGATTAAAGAAAGCAAGCTGAGCTCATCTTGGCCCTCAACACTGCTTGTGTTGACAAAGCAAAAAAAACCCCAAAAAATTACCAGCCATGAATTATCAATTTATGAGTTGGGCAGATTAGAAGGTTTTTGTAGCTGTGTCTTTTTAAAACATAAAACATAAGCTTGAAAACTAAAAGACCAGTTTAAATTCTGTGTTTACAACACAGAATTTGGAGTTCAGACTTCGACATTCTTCTGGCTATTTAAGTCTTTTTGTGCCTCAGTTTCGTTTTCTCAAATGGAAACAATAATCTCAAGGGCACTCTGGTAAAGGAGTCTTTATTGGATGGTGTTTTTAGAAATGAAAAACCGCTGTTGTTGCTATTACTGTGACTAAGAGAGAGCCATTTCTTTGCAATTAATGACTGGATGGAGGTCCAAGGTCAAAGAGAAAATTCTTAACCAGTTTCAATTTGCATTATTATGACTAACCCAGAGGCAATTAATAATATTTCTATTTTTTTTCCACACATGTAGTTCTTCCCCTTCCTGCTCCTTATGTAATCCAGGGCATTTTGAAAAAAGCACAGATGGAAAAATTGGAGTGCAATTAAGCAAACAGTCTAGGCTAGTCTAAAAATGCCAGGTAATATATTTCAAATAAAAAATCAGAATATTAGGCATGATTTAGTAAAAGGAGTGAGGATGCCTAGAAAACAAAAGGGAGTAGTGACCTCACGCCATGGAGCAACAGCAACTAATACTGAAATCACTCACACAAAAATAAACTGCAGATGTTAAAAGACATGTAGATGTGGCACTTTGGGACATGGCTTAGCAGCAATGCTGAGTTAATAGTTGAACACAATGATCTTAAAGGTCTTTTCCAACCTAAATGATGCAATGGTTCTATGTTCTATATAAGTGAGACTTTTATTATTATTAGAAACTCTGAGACTTATGAATCTGTAATGATGCTGAATTTGTGCTAGGCATTTCCTGATGCTGGATGGCAGTCTCAGCAAAGATCATTCTTAGCCTTTGAATGTTCTTTTTTCACAAATGATCTCCAGTACTTCTTAAAAAAAAAAAAAAAAAAAAAAAAAAAAAAAAAAAAAAAAAAAAAAAAAAAGGTAAGCATTGTGACAGCAGTTTTACCAGGAGGAAAGCAGCTTTGGAAAGTGAAACAAGCTGCCTCAAGTCATACAAGGAGGCACCTGCAGATGCCATTCACATTGCTCAACTCCCAGTATAGCAGCCAATGCAGAGGCTGTGCTGTCTTGCAGAACTCATGCCTTGGGTGCTCCTAAAGCACCTCCCAGGACCTGCTTCCTGTGCCACAGTGTCCAGGTTTGCGTAACAGTGGTATCCCAGGTCATCTTTGCTGCAGCTACTTGGTTTATAAATTGCATGGATAAAAATTAATAAAGCATTATGCATATCCTTCCATTTGAAAAAGCAGCTTAGGCCAAAAGAATATGGTTAAATGGAAAGGTAGAATATTAATAATATTTATATATTTCTTATGTTTTCTTTACCTGTGTTCAGGATTTTCATAATGCTTTGGGCAAAGGGATCTTGTCTGCACCTAGGTCTTCTGGGTCATACTGCAACACAGATAAAGAAGCATTATAAAACTCTCATCTTGTATAAATATGAAGAAGTTCACCCTTCATTAGATTGGAAGGTGCCTGCCCCTGGTAATCTGTTTGAATATAAGCTGTTTCTGCTCTTTCCTCCATTGCTCTGAAGATGTCAGCCCCAGGGGCGCGGCAACTGAACATATTTCTTGGCACCTCAATAGGTTTATTAATTCTCTGACTTCTGACCTGGTCTTTGTGAGCACGACTGAGATGAGCAGTAATTCCCCCATAAACACTCCAGTGTCAGGGAGGCTTAATTGCTTGGCATCATGAGAAAGTGTTTGGTAGTTCAATGACAAAAGGTCTTAGAGAACATGAAATGAGAGCCGACAGTTCTCCCTTGCTGCCCCTGCCTGCTCCTCTCCATAATGTATCCGGCATTTAGCTTTTTCAGGGCTGGGGCACCAACGTTAGCAGAGGAAACCCTGATCCTGGCGTTTGTGGTATCCATGTGATCACAGCAAGATCAGAAGTTAGAAGTCATAAGTGCAGCTTGGGTAATTTTGTAAACAGCAGTAGCACAAATTTCTTTTACAGCAAGTAAAAAAAAATACACTGCAACTGGAAATGAAGAGCATACTGAGCAGCTGTTTCAAATTTGTCTGATGCTGTTATAAAACAAGTTTAAAGTGTTAACAGTTGTACCCATGGCACAGTTTCCCCTGCTGTGTGCACACTGACAGCTTTCCTTTATGCCATATAACTGAGCTACCACATTTGTGCTCAGTTCCTTTGCTGTTCCTCTGAGATGCATTTCTCCAGGTGTGGGCTGGAAATGACTGGGCAGACTCCTGGACTTGCAGGAATGCTGTGCAGTCAACCACAACTATCTTGCCATGCAGCAGCATCTGCTGGGCGACCAGTGCTTGTGGTGGTCCTCAAACCTTCTGCCCATCCTGTTAAATGTGTGTCTCCTCTGACTCCAGGCAGGGAGTCACACCTCCAGAGAGCCCCAAGTGTTTCACACTCTGCCTGTCACATCAAGGTGATGGCAGGATACAAGCAGGAAAGGTTGGAGGAGGTGGCGGCCCTGAGCAGCGTAGTGCTCCCCAGGCCACAACAGCAGCCACTGAAAATACTGATACAGATACTGAAGAGGAGGTGAACTGGTGAGGAGCTGCTCGTTGAAGGTAAGGAGAATGCTGAGGCTTTGAATTTTCCATAGAAACTCAGCAGGGGATTTCTGTACCTCCCTCTTTCAAGCTGCAAAGCATTTCACTCTAACAGGCTACTGCTAAAGCCAGGATACCCCATTTTGTTTCAGTCAGGTGAGAAATTTGAGAACCTAGACAGCAAAGCAACAGATAAGAAATCCAAGCAGCAAGACATGAAAGAATGGTTTCCAGGGAACCGGGGGAGTTAGGACTCAGAATCTGGAATTGAAGCAGTGGTTAGGGAGATGCTTTTGACAAAATACCAGCCATGGTGAGAAACCTTGGTCTAGCTGCAAGAGAAAGAAATTGATCTGTGCAACAACGCTGTAGTTGGGATGGAAAGTGAGGCAAGCTGCAGCAGCTGAACTTTATGACCACGAGTCCCAGTGGGAGCAATTGGGAAACTCCAGCTGCTGATCCTTACTTTACTGCTACACAGCTCTGTTGATGGCACCAGCAGTGCAGAAAGAGGAATGGGTTGTATGTTATGGGGCCACTGCTAGGTGGAGGTGGAGGAAAAGGATGGCTGCTCCCTGTGCTATCTCCCTATAGCACAGGGAGCAGCCATCCTTTTCCTACCCACAGCAGCAGGCATGGCAAGCCTTGCCCCAAAGTCTTTGGAACCCTCCATCCCAGATTTCATAGCCTGTAAGGCACATAAGTGTGTTAACATATAAGTACATAGGTGGCCCCAGAGCCACACAGCTGCTGTGAGAGAGAGGATTTCTTACAAGCAGGTGGGAGGGAAAGGGGCTGTCAGAGTTTGTGTATGGGTGAGGGAGGGAGATGTCTCAGAGTGGAGAGAGGAGATGGAAGCGGGTTCACTGCAGCTTCTTCACTTTCTGAAGGTCGATTACTGTTCCAGCTTCCCAAACGGATCTTCGACTTCTGTAGTGAGTCTGGCCTGGATGGGCTCCAAATGTGTGGATTTGCAGGATAAATTGAGGCTGTGAGTGGAGTAAGAGTCTGGCTAGACCAGTGCAAATGCCTACACTTGGGTGTGGAGCTGAGTGCTGGCACAGGAATGAAACACTGGGTGATCCTGTATGTCTAAACTATGTGTGCAGGAGAGAGAGCAAATTATTGTTGGGGTTTGCATATTGGATTCAGGAAGATTATTGCATTTTACATTTTACAGAAAACTTTAACAGAAGGACAGCTTACAGGGTCCATCTTGAAGGCTGCTGACGATAAGAGGTGGGACATGGGGAAGGTCAATGGTTAACAAGCTGAAAATAGTTCAGTGAAATACCCCAGGCAGAAACCACAGCAATGGAGAAAGAAAGGCATAACAAGAGGATAGCAAAAAGGAAATTATCAGTGAGCTCTTAGGAAGCAATGCAAAAACTGAGACACTTCTGAGCAGGGATCCTTAAGCCCTTACTCTCACAATTAGCCTTGTGAAGCTTGTCTGTGTTGCTGGGACTTTCACTTGTGTTCCCTGCTGAGTTTATGAATTTCTTTATTAACCCACACAGCAGTGGTTAACAGGAGAGGTTTAGTAAGAACAAGAGAAAAACCGGCAGAGTGGCTTTGTCTGTAATGACTTCTGTTTCTGAAAAAGTGTGACAGTTCAACACCTCAAAATGGGATTTGGGACAAACTGCTTTATTTTCCAATTCTGTTATCTATAGTCAAGGATGGATTAACACTGTGTCAGTGCAGGCCTAGTCAATTCACTAGGGAAGAAAGCTTTCTGCTGTCTTGGTCAAAGAAAATCTCAAAACACCCTATTCAGGAATTTCTACCACCTTTTGAAGTCAATTTATAGACAACAGCTCTGAGGTGTGAGCTTCCTGTGCTTATTAGTGAAGTACTGTTGTTACCGACTTTGGTCACCAAGTAAGCTCCTTCACTTCTGGGATCAGAAGGTGTCACAAGTCCTTCAGGAGCAGGGTTGGGAGTAGGTGTTGATAACCCTTGCTCACTCTCAGAGGTGCTTCCCTGCATTTCTGGGATGGGCTCATCACCTCCCTACTTCCAGAAGGCCACACACTGTGACTCTCTCACTTCTACCCCAGCACCTCCTGGCAATGCTGATTACTGCAGAGGGGGCCATAGCTGCTCTCACACTTGGAGTAGTTCACCTGGCCCTTGGCTGTCCTGGGTAAAAGGGCTCCATCAACCAGGCAGGGGAGGCTGTACTGCTGAAACTGAAAGCTGGGTGTCTCTTTTTAAAGAAAAACAGACTGCATTGCTCTGGTCCCAGGAGTTAAATGCTGACATCTAATACCTGGGAGCCAGTGGTTTATATATTTTGAGCTGCTGCTAGTGCAACATCTGGTGCACTGAAGGCATGGCCATGCTGCTAGCAAAGCTCACTGGAAGCAGCTCATGCAACACAGTGCATCTGCATAACATTTGTGAGAAGACCAGGAGACTGCTCCAGCAAGGGGTTCAAAGCTTTGCTAGTTTGCACACATGCATGGGCAGCAGATTTCAACACCTGTTGACTGATCATCATATGAATGAATAGGAAGAGCTAGCTGGCACCTAGTTGGACATTCATCCTTCTTGAGAATATCAGAGCTTGTAGCAAGTCTGTACTCTGTTAAAAAAAAAAAAAAAAAAAAAAAAAAAAAAAAAAAAAAAAAAAAGAGAAGAAGGAAGCACCCAGTCAGGACTAAGGAATAAATAAATGGGGTGAACATCCAGATAGTGTTAAAACCAAGAACCAGAAGATGATTAAAAATTATTTCTTCTCCAGCTTTCTGCATTATTCCCAAACAGCAGGCTGTGAACAATAACCTTTGGAGACTAGTATTCCTGACATTTTCATTCAGTATAGCCCTGGGACTTGTAAGGGCCTGTGTGGGACAATATTGCAGCACTGATTTTGGCACATTTGGTTAACAACACACTGACCTGCTCAAAAGAAATGTACTCATATAGACCATGGTTCTCCATTTCCTGTCTTATGCTGAAAAATGCATCAGTTGCTTTATATATAGCTACAGATACAACTCTGCTGCTGCATTTATTCTGAGCCCATTCCCCAGGAGATCTTTAAAACACAATTATCTCCAACTCCACTTAATCACACAATCTATCCCAAGGTCTATTCTTGTTTTTTTGGCCCTCCTGTTGCCAAGGGCTCTTACAAGGGCTCTGGTCTCTCTGCTTTGATCCTGTATCAACACTTGTCTGTGTGCCTTGTCAGTCAACTTGCTCTGGAACAGCCTCACGGCAGCTCTTACTGTTGTGGCACATTGCCTTTTAAAGCAGATGTTGAGGTGGTCTAATTGTGTTTACCCTGCCCCAAAGCAGGACATATATCTGCCCAAGCCTTTCCTTTGCTATTTTCCCATGTCTGTTTCCATCTGTGTCATGACACCCATGCAGGTGTCAGTGTGCTTACCCAAACCACATTGTTTCCCCTTCTCTCACAAGTGGGCACCCAGGACTGAGCACTAGCCCAGCAAGTAGTCCATTCAGACAGTGTCTTTTCAGGCTGTTGAAGAGATCTGAGCAGTGAAGCAAAGGAGAATGTTGTGATATTTTGGGTTTCAGCTTTGCTAGAAACAAGCAGGTGGCTTCTAGTAAGCTGGAGGAAAAGGAGGGGCAATAGAGAGTCTGGAAAATACAGGCTTAGGAGATGTGATGGCATTGAAGAACTACTAAAATTAAACTCTGCTGTCTAGGTTTCAGCTGTGTCCAGCTTGGGTTCAGCTTACACTGAAACCTAGGATCTAATTTATACCCCTGCAAAAAGGTCTATGTCTAGATTTCTCTTTTTCTGGAGGTTGAAGTAAAATGTGTGAGGACAGCAGCCATAGGTAAAGCAGTACAAAAATGGATGAGAGACAAACTACCAGTAGTTAGCTGTAGCTTAATCCATAATTATTTACTGCAGAATCTCTTACACTCATGTTAGTCTCCTGTATTCTATTTCTGGCGACAGGCTGTTAGACATTGGTTAAGCAGGTGGTTTGCCAATGACTCTCACATTATATATTGATCTGTTCTGGGCTCCCTGTTCCTGGCTGGTAACTTTATCAAGGCAGAACTGCCCATGTAGTTTATGTTGTGACAGTGTCCAGAAGTACTGGGCTCCTAAAAGAAACACATAAAATCCTCTACAGGTACAAAACTAGAAGCCCCAGGCTAAAGTACCCACTTATTAAACTTCCTCTCCCCTCTCTTGCTGGCCCATGCCATGCCAACCCCAGACAAAACCTAGCAAAAAGCTGTGATCATTCATTTTCCTTCCTGCTAGGTGCTAAAGCTGCTTCTCAGACCCCCACCAAACTCAGGGGCAGTGTCTCTCAGGAAGACCCACCTGATTAGACATGTCACCCCTATATAACACCACTTTGCTCTCTGATCCTTTGCTCCATGACCCAGCCTAGACTGATCTCCTCCTTTATCAGTACCAGCGTCAACTGCATCTTGATGACTATTTGCCCCAGCTTTGGATATGAAAGGTAGCATACTCTTTCTTTTCTTATACTGCCTCTTTCCCAGCTCATGCAGGCTAACGCATGAACCAAGGGGAGCTTGACTGTGCACTGTGCCTCACGTTTTGTGCTGTATCTTTGTGGGGCTTAGGCATTTGGGATAACCTATCTCTTCATCATTTTCTCATTCAAATCCACTAATGCTTCATATTTTGGATCTGTTTAATCCAAAGATGCACCTTCTTCATTAGATAGCACTGACAGTACTCCCATATTTTCATAAAGTGACAGAACTGGGCCTTTGATATTTGTTATCTGTCCTAGCCTGCTGTATTGTCCTGACACCACCAAAGAAAAGAAAAAAAAAAAAAAGAAAAAAAGAAAGAAAAAAAAAAAAAAAAAAAAAAAAAAAAAAAAAGTAGGACAGCCCAAGGGCACCAAGCAAGCATTTAGGTTTCCACAGTCAAATGCTCTGCCCATAGATGTAAAGAGGTGATGCTGCAAATTTGTGGATTACATGAAAGGTGCAAATTGGTTCCTAGCTAGACATAGCTCAGTCAGAGATATTTCCCTCTTCACACCTTCAATAAACACTCAAAAAAAGATTGTAAATGGACTTCATAGGAGGCAGAAAGTGAGAATGACCTTGGGGAAGGAAGAAGTTCCCCTACAGGATGACAAGAATAGTTTGAATCCCCAGACTATTTTTTTCCCATTGAGTTTGGTTATAAACCACCTCTTTCAGAGAAGAGCTCTGTTTGGCTTGTTTTTTGTGCATACTTTTTGCCCAGTCATACCATGTCCTTCTGTAGCTGATTTTACATGTCACCTTTTGCCTGGCAGCAAAATGTCTGAGAATGGTTCGAAAATCATGGAAGACAATCTTACAGCAGAGAAATAAAAATGCCTTATTCCAAGTTCAGTTCTGCACAATATCAGTAAGATGCAGTTACTTATGCTGTCTGAATCAAAAACATTTATTGCCATTATAAAAAAAATATTTCAAGAGTTTCAAATGGGAACTTGTAGCTTGATGCAGTGATTGGTGCTCACAGATTTATTAGACAGGTGATAAGTAACTTGAGAATAAGAAAATAGCTGTAATCAATTGAAGATGTATTTCACTTTGAAAGATATGGAACCAAAAGTAAGTATGTATTAGTTGTAACACTAAGTAAGCATGTGCCCTGTTTCCTGCTGGAAAGTGTGACCTGTCTTGAACTTTGTAGTCACAGTTCAGAAAGCAGTTTCCATCAGCTCATGCAGACAGCTAGGAAATAGGTTTCCTATTCTGTTAAAATGAGGTAAAATCTCTTACCAGGATCTGTTCCAAAGTGTTTTTAAATGTTCTAAACATTTCAGCATCTCCTTGTATTGTTCCTTCAGGTGGTCTGCAAATTGTTTCTGACATGTTTAATTTATTCCTGAAAGACTGGTCTGCTCAGAAAACACAAGATCTGGTTCTTCTGCTTTCTTGGCTTTCAAAGCATGAGATTTTGTTGATAAAAGGAAATGACACCTGATTTATACCAGTTAAAAGCTACAATTATTAATGCTATCTTAGCCTTAGTAACACTTATACATCCATTCTTAGGATTAGGACCAAAGTGAAAGAGAAGTCATTCATGGAACACATTGGTCTCTTGGAGTTTCAGGAAGCTTTGTTGACTAAGTGATAGATGGGGAATCTGAGAACCTGTGTTCCTGAGTTTCTGCTATTGATACTACTATGAATTAATTTCCAGAGATTGCTTGATCTTTATGTGTCTTGGATTGCAATACCTTTAATGCTTTTGCTCTCAGGGAGATGTAACCTCTTAATAGTTGTAGAATGCTTTGAGAGCATTGCATAGCAAGTACTGCATGAAAGCTGAAAATGACATAGAGCAAGTCTGATTTCACATTTCTTGTTGCCTTTCTGGATGACTGATTTTAATTGCAGTGGGTTGAACAGCTGAAAACATGCAATTGCTGCACATTGAACAAAGATTTTCATTCCTGGGTTCCCATGCAGGTGTGTGACTATGACCTGACCAATACTGTCTCTGCTGATCCTCCCCTGGTTTCTCTCTTGCAATCGATTCCAGCAGTGATGAATTCACCTCTTGAAATTAATAATGTCAAGTTTGTCAATATTTTAAAAGCTAAACTTAATTTTGTTCTCTTGAGCCTTGCCTTTGGCTTGTGAAAGCAGAAGCTTTAAACTCTATTATTTGGGAAGTCTACTGGGATGCCTTGGTGTGGCAGGTGCTATATAAGTTTAGCGCTGCATCACTATTGAAGTCCATTAAGAAAGATCTTTCTGGAGCTGTCAGCACTCTGCAGATTAAAACCAGAAAAATAAAGGCACTCAATAAATGCTGCTATAATGGTTCAGATAGCTGCAGAGAGAGGACTTATCTTTGGCTTGTGATCAGTTTACTTCTGGGTTCAATGTAAAGGTTTTTTGGCTTCCTGTATAAGCTCTTAGAAAAAAAAAAAATCAATGTGGAGAAGCTTGGATGAGTGCCAGAAGAAATATTGTACTAAATCCAGAATATAGAAATCCTTCACAATTTCTATATTTTGCTCCATGCAGGCTCTTTATAGTCTAGCAAGAACTAAGCTTTATTATCATGACTCCAGTACCACTGCAGGGTTGTACAGGATGTGAACAAATTGTCAGATTTTATTTGGTGATTTAAAAACATGTATCAACACCCCCCCCCCCCC
>VZUI01070311.1:0-53092 GCA_013401135.1 Cettia cetti
CTCTCCTCTCCTCTCCTCTCCTCTCCTCTCCTCTCCTCTCCTCTCCTCTCCTCTCCTCTCGACATCCACCTCCACCAGTGGCTCAGAACATTCTTTAGCACATCTTTCTCTTTTTTTTTTTCCCCCTTTTTTTACTGTGAAATAAATCTCCACAGAAAACTTATCCAGGTGAAAAATTAATTCTTTTAACCTTTACACTTCCAGATCAGAAGAATAATACAGATGTTGAAGAATCAATTCCGTCTGAACCTCGCAGTTTGCTTTAAATGCAGGAGAAAAAAAATAAAAGTTAAGTAAAATCTCTATGTATTTTACTTTGAGTAGTGTGATGAAATAAAAATGAAAAGTTTTTTCACCAGCCAATATCTGGTATTCCTTTAGAAATTTGGCTTCACTTTGCTCTCTGATGATTCAAAAAAAAAAAAAAATTCAATGAAAGTTAATTTTTAAAGGTGGTATTTTAGAACTGAGACGTTGCAAAGTGGTGTTCTGAAATGCCAAAAGAAAGAAAAGCAATGGCAATCTCAAAATCCACATTTGTGTTTCTTCCCACCAAAGGGATGCACTGAGTTGAAGCTTATTTTTATGTATAATTTTCATCCCTCTAATTTTCTGTTTGGGGTCTTTTCACATTTACTCCTTGTAAAAAACCATCGTGGTTATAGATTTTTTTTCCCTTAACTATCCTTATAGGAGTCAGAGTCTAAAGGAGTCTGGCTTAGAACAACTGGCACATTTCTCTGTAATTATAGACCAGAGGTGTTTATGGAACAGTGAAGATGCAACCAGCTGCAGCATCTCACCAACACTAAACCAACTTCACACGTACCTTTGTAGAAAACCAGGATAAAATGTTGCTTTATTTTCCATTTCTGGGATATTATGAAGCATGGCTCAGACTTGGAATGAGATGTAGATAGATAGTTTATGAAATATTATCCATAAGCAAATTTCTGGACAATAGGAACATGAATTCTCTTTACTGCAAAGCACCTTCTGGAAATGCTGCGTGGTATCATCTGCTGATCCTTTCTTTCCCTTCTCACCTGCTTTCCAGGTTTTGAGAGGTGAAGGAGATTCTTCCCTGAAACAATCAGTATGAAACAAAAAAAAAACCAAAAACCCAAGAACACAAGCCTGTCACATTGGGAAAAGTATTTCTCTGTCAGCCTGCATCAGACTGACTTATTAGCAAATCATTAGCAACAAGCAAATCTCCAGAGTTTGGAATTTCTTTTCATTCATTCCAGATAAATATTTAAATCTGTTTGTCTTTATTACATTTCTCTGGGTTTATTCTAATGTATCTGGCCTGGAAATCAGACTGAGGGTTTTGGAGTCTGGAACAGCTTGACAGAGCCCACAAAATAAATGCAGAATAAATTAGTGGTGCCTGGTGTTTGGGCTGGGTGGCTTGGCAAGGGATGGTGTTAGAAAAATCCCTTTAGATTTAGGATCTACAGGGGAAGAAATTAGAAAAGTAGAATCACAGAATAGAACAGACATTAAATCTCATCTCATCCCACCCTTTGCCCTGGGCAGGGACACCTTCCACTGTCCCAGGCTGCTCTAAACCCTGTCCAGCCTGGCCTTGGGCACTGCCAGGGATCCAGGGGCAGCCACAGCTGCTCTGGGCACCCTGTGCCAGGGCCTGCCCACCCTCACAGGGAAGAATTTCTTCCCAATATCCCATCCAATTTTATCCCTTTGTCAATTTTAAACCATTCCCCCTCTTCCTGTCTCTCCTTGAACTTGTCCCGAGTCCCTCTCCACTCTTCTTACAAAAGGAGAGCTTTTGTTTGCTGTGGGACCTGCAGGCCCCAGGTGCTCCTCTGGGCTGCCCTTCTCACAGGTGATGTTTGCTCCTGCTTCATGTGAGACCCAGGGCAGGAAAGTCTAACCCCATTTTTCCAGCCCAGTGAATAGTTCAAGCCAGTTTTGAGAGTCTCTTTTGTTACAGCTTGTTCAGCTGCCTCCAGAGCCCTGCAGCAGAAAGGAGGACCTGAAGTTGAAGAAGAAAAAAAGTCTTTCCCTGGTTGATTCTATTAATAAGTGGATTTATTCCCAAGCACACACGTTTCTACTTCTCACAGCTGATTCTGACCTATATCAGGGACTTCATCCAAGAATGGCTATCAACCAGGGCACTTCCCAACTCTCAAAGAGCAAGCAGCTCCCTGAAGCATAATTTTCCAGTGGCTGGACTGTTGGAAAGAAGGCCAAGATCTCCACTAAAGAAAACACTGCCTCACAGAAGCTTTGCCTTGAGGGGAAACTTACCCTGCTACAAGCCACTTCAGCCACTGGGTTCAAGGCAACTCCCAGTGGAGGAAAGAAAATAAATAAAAATTGGCTGGCTCTTCTACTACACAAACACACAAAAGCACAAACATGTGCAGCACCGCCTTTTCTACAAGTGCATTATTATTAACTGGAAACAGCAGCCAGATCCATCATGTTCAGCATGCCCCACATCACTGCTTCACTAAACACCACAGATTATTTCCCTGTAATTGCCTTCCTGAGCTGTCTAGCAGCCTCGATTCATTTCCATTAAAGCTTGGAAGGATGAGATCATTTAATATTTTCACATCCCTCCTTTTACTTTCCCCCTTTTTTTCTTCTTTTTTTTTTTTTTTTTTTTTGTACATTTAACAATTATGCGCTCATTGTCACCTTCAGTCACAGAAGTTGAAGTTTAGCACTTGGTATTGCAAGGGAGCAGCTGAAACAATAGAGAAGTAACGACAGTAATTTTCACCGTGTGTGTTTTCTCCTGAACTTAAGAGGGAAATACATTTATGCCCGGCACAATTTGACAGACAACAGCTTTGCTTCTGTCACATCCCTTCACTTGGCACAGGACAAATTGGTGGAGCAGACACAAGGAGAGAAAAGAAAGCAGAAGAAAGCCCTGGAGCCAGGTATCATCCAAGGGCTGATACCAAACTGGTAAATCAGCTGCTGATTTTTTGCCTTTTGTAGCTGCAGAGTGTTAATTAAAACTCTTCTGGATGTAGATTAGCTTTCTGCACTCGGAAGTTATCATCAATGCCTCACCTGCCCTGAATAAGAACTGCACGTCCTGTGATAAATGCAGTGAAGGTTCTGCCTGCTTTCACTGGGTGTCTGCAGCCTCCTCTGCAGGATTTATTCCTCACCAAGGCTGTGCCACCTCCTGTGCTGCACTGAGCACAGAGAGGGTCATCCTCCAGTGTGAGACAGCCTGCACCTGCTCATAGCAACAGAAACACTCGGGTGGCTTCGGGTGAGATTGGATGTGACGCCAGGATCATCTCCTCATAGAAAAATGGATATTAAGTGAACAATCCTTCCATCAGACATGTACAAATCCTTGAGGCCTGCCAGTCTGGAAGGGCTGCTAATGTCTCTATTACAGTTTCAGTGCTGGTTTTGTCTCACCAATGCTCTGCTTTTGGGAACAGGATCCAAGATGCCATGTTACCACTTCTGTGCCTTTTCCTCATTTTCCGCATATGAGTTTTTCAGTTCTGATTTTTTTTTTTTTTTTTCCTTTCTGATAACTGGTAATCTCATAAAGGAGCTATCAGATATTTCAAATCTCTCCTGTTCTGGTAATTACTACACTTTGATGCAGCAATCTTTTGATGTTGCTGCAACCTCATTTTTTCATTAGTTCCCCACATCACTGCTGTCAGAGTCTGACCTGATCTGACCCCGTGCTCCCCCAAAATGTTGATTGCTAGACAGGAGATCAGAAAGCTTTGGACAGGGCTTTTCATCCTCATTCCCTGCTCAGCTACATGAGTACCAGGTAAAACTTGGAGCCACACAGCCTGTGCTCATCTGAGCTCTGCCACACCACTAGCCTGATCAGATCCAGAAGTAAAAGCTCACTTAAAAGGCCTGCTGAGGCAGCTTGGAGATCTCTGCATAACTCAGAGGACCCCAGTTAGTGTGGAAATGTGTATTCCATATTGACAGCTCCATGGGGACATGGAAAGCAAAAATTCACACACTGTTGGTAGATGAAATGGCACAGAATAGGAAGTACGATTAGCAAGAAGGACAATTCCTAAGGCAGAGCAGCCCCATGTCATCTTTCCAGTCTTGCTCTCCTAAAGCAGCTCTTAAGGCCTTTTTTTTTTTTAGTGCAGTATTGTTGGTTTTGCAGCATTTCTGGGTTCTGCAGCATTTACTGCAGCATTACTGGGCTTCTCCTCAGCTCTGCTGGGCCACAGAGGTTGTGAGCATCCCCCTGGGCCCTGCTCTTCCTCTGCCTGCACTAGCAGAGGCTCAGTCCCAGCGAGGGAAAAGCAGGAGAAAAACGGGAAATAGGGCAGGTCCTGGGCTCTGGGAAAGATTACGCCCGATTTGCCTCAAAAAATAATTAAATCAAAATAAAGGCCCTAACACAGACTTATGCAACACTTGGCCAGCTCCTAATTTTGATTTCAGGGGCATGTAATGATTCACATCAGCTGGATGTCTATCTCTATTTACATATATTGAGATCTGACACAATTACCAGTTTGCCAGTGCTAAAATAGTTTGGGCATGAGGAGGAATTCAGATAGAACAGAACTGAAACATTGAACTAAGCTGCCTCAAAATGCCTCTCTGAACCCCCAGCATGGGAAGCCACTCTCCAGGCACAGAGCTGCACCTTATTTGGGGAGCAGCTGAGTGAAGCACACCTGAGATCTCCTTGAGGTGAGAACACAACCAGGGGCTGAGGGATTTATCTAATCTGTGTCTTTATAAAGGGAACACGGGCTATTTTCTGTACTGAGAGAGACACACCATTCTCTGAACTCCAGGAAGGGAGGGAAGGAAAAGAGGGACATCATTTCCCATGCACAGGCATGAAGGACACACAGCAAGACAGAGAGAAATGAGCAGGCACATTTATATTTATCAACACATCCACTACTGAGAGAAAAGCAAGACCTGCTTCATATGGGGTTAAACACACTCAGGAGATGCAGGAGACTAAAAAACTGGAAGGGGTTGCCTATGCCACAGCCCCATGGACACAAGGGAAAGTTTGAATGTGACCAACATGTCACTGAGAGAGTGACCTCAGGTCAACCAGCAGCCTCAGGTCAACCAGCAGCCACGAAACAGCTCTGAGAGCCACAAATGAGCTGCTTCTCCCCAGGGAACCTGGGTTGGTGAAGTTACTTCAAGTGTTTGGCTGCAGATAGCACCTGTCAGCACGGGAATGTGCAGCTTAACCGTGTTCCCTGCCCGGGTCAGACCCCAGAGTCACCCACGAGGTTGGAAAGGGGAGCAGAAGAAGGGGAGGGTGCACCCTGCTTCCCTGGGGCCTCTCAGCCACAGTCTCATGCTCCCCCAGGGTACTGGGTGTTGTCACCCTGTTTGACCCCCCAAGGCACCCCTTCCACCCTCTCCCACAGCTCAGGAAATTCTGGGATGTGCTCCTAGAGCCAACTTCTCTGCATCCCTGTGCCTTGGTGCTGCACAGGGCTCCCCATGGACAGAGAGTCCCAAACCCAGTGTCAGTCTGACTCATCTAATGACTGACAAGAAGGATACATTTCCACTGCACAAACACTTTTATTTATTTTTTTAAGGCAATCAATAAGCCCCTGATTACAATGTTTCCTTCCTTGCCCTTGTTCAGATCTGTGTAAGCCTGGTAACGTCACTGAGTGGAACACATAAAACTTTTACTGGTCCTTCAGGGCTATTATCCCAAATGAGGAATTGCTGCATATTCACCCACAAACAGCTGATAATGTTTAAGTTTTTACATAAAATGCTCTGGAAATAAAGAAGCATTAGGCTGAGCAGCTATTGATGCTCAGTTTTGCCTTGCAGTGCCTTGCAATGCTTCTCTCCAGCATCACCACTGCCACACTGGGTTGAATACAACAGCAAAGGGTGAGAGCTCAGCTAAAATCTTGTTCATATCATCTCCAGCTGCTGTGTTTGCACAGGGCCCTGGAACTTGGGCTCACATTGCAGAGAACCTTCTTACTTAAATCCACCATCAAGAAGAGGAAAACGTCACTTCTGAGCGGGGAATGCTCTTTACCTTCTTTTGTTTCTGCGCATCAAAAAGAGTTGCAGTTTGTTGCCCATATCACAGGAAACCAAACTGGTTTTTCTCCTCACCTTCAGGATGTCTGATTTCTCCTGATTTCACTTTACAGCTCCTTAGATGGGGGCCAGTGGGTGAATGAAGCTGGACCTTGCCAGCAGCCTGCCAGCACAATGGACTTTCACCTGTTCCTCCAGCAGCACACATGAAGTGAAACCTTCAAACAGATGAGAAGCAAACTACAGGTCCCAAGAGGCCAGAGGAAGTGGAATTAGTCACCCTCTGAAATATGGAGGCCATGGCAAATGAGAGTAGCTGGGGTTTGATGTCAGGAGGAGGAGCTGGCAGTGGGGCTCAAACTCTGATTGCTCCTTCTCCGAACATGGCTCAGCCTGGCTTTCATCTCCCAGGCTCTGGAACAGCTCTGTGCTTCAAAAAAAAGAGCCTTTGAGGGATATCTCTATTGAAAAGGCAATCACATCAACAAGTCCAGCAGTGCTCAGCCTGTGGAGCTGATGCCACCCAAAACCTCCCAGGTTCTCTCAGGAAATCCGTGTATTACACCTGGAATTAGGAAGCTCAGGTTTGAGAAATGGCTGCTGATGCCCTTTCTCCTAGAAGTGACTCTTACTGTTGTCTTGACATTATCTGAGCACACCTCATCTCAAAGGACATGGTTAACAGATTAATTAAGCCTCCAGTAAATAAACCTATAGGGAAAGTTTATCAAACCAAGGCACAGAGCCACAAAGTGATTTATGCAAGGCTGTGGCTAAGGCTGAGTCTCAAATCCATTCCCTGCACACCACTACAGTGCTTTTTTTTCACTGCCACCAGTGTTCTTGTACCACAAAGCTCAGCCAGCCCATAAAACTGAATAAAACAGGTCACTTAACACACAAGCACTCTGGACAACTTCCTGCTGGGGCTCTTCAACAGCGAGAGCAGAGTTTGGCTTTGAAGCCTCAGGGCAGAAGTCTTTGAGTGTGTGCATGTGAGTGTGCATGACACCGGATAAATGTGATCAGATGTGGTGTGACAAAACTATCAGGGAGACATTTGCATTGCCATTTCTGTGCAGGGCTGCCCGTGCACAGCACAGAGGGAACGTGCTGAGGCTGTCAGGCGGTGTCACAGAGCGATGGGAGGTGACGTGTGAGCCCGACAATAATCCCAGTCATTAGCAGAGACATCCCAAACTACCAGGGACAGCTCCCGGGGCTGGAGCTGCTGCTGTGGCACGGCTGGGGGCAGTTGGGACATTGTGGCTTTGTCCTGACATCCTCCCTTTCCTGGGCAGTGCCCTGATGCCCAGCTCAGCACAGGAGACTGAGGGACAGAAGGCTGAGGGACAGCCAGAGCCTTTTCCTTCCCCGGGTGTGCCCCATCCAAAGGGATCTGCAGCCTGTTCGTTCCCTGAGCAGCTCCAAATGCACCTGGCAGTCAGAATAACAGATTTAACCCCTCTGTGAGCAGGCACTCACTGAGATCAAGGGTGATTGTTTTAGGATGTGATATGCACCAACAGTTCCAGGAAATTTTAGGTGTGTTTTCTTTCCTCTTTTTCCTTCCTTTTTTGCACCCAATTGTGTGGCTGGGTAGAGTGGTTTATATTACACCCAGGAGAGTTTCTGAATGGAGGAAAGCTGGAGAATTAATTCATTCTGCACACCTCTACCTCAGCTAGTTTGTGATGTAAGAGCTCTCCTCAAAGAAAAAAATGTCAGACATTCAAACCTGAGCATTTTGCATGTCTTTAACCAGTTCTTCCTTTTTATTTATTCTTGTAAATACAGTAGGATTTGGCCGGCAGAACTGCACAGGTGGAACTGAGAAATCACTCTCAGGGTTTCTATAAATTAAGAACACCCAAGCTGACAATGCACACGTCATCTTTATCAATTCACTCCCCAAGCCCATGCCAGGCTCTCTGCAATAAACTTCCTCTCCATTTCACACTTAATCGTGTGCAGCACAAATCCCACAGATCACAGCCTGCTCACAGGGCTGAGGAAGGATCCCTCTGGGGTGTTTATTCTCAGATGTGATCAAGCTGAAACAACTTTTCCCTCCTGTTCACCCTCCACCACGGCAAAGGAACCTCAATGAGGGGAATAATCAGAGTTCAGCTTATTTTCTAATTCAAATGCAAATCTGGACACTTGCTATGCTGCCCACCACCCCTTCCCTTTCTGTTCCCCTCGTAAACAAGGTGCAGGTGAATCGTGCAGCTCAGCACTTTTCAGACTTTATCCCACTATTTTTAAATACAGCACAAATGTGATTAGCACATCAGCCTGATTATCTCCAAAAGGATTCAAGAAGAGGACTGCCAGGCATCTTCAAGCCTTTGGAAATCCTATTAAGGTTAAAGAAAGCATTCACAGGAGCGAGGGTGGTGCAGAGGTGCTGCTGTGGTCCTGGAGAGGTGTGCAAAGGGAAAGGCTGCACCATCCCACTCTGCCTCTCTGTGTCACCCCAGCAGCACAGGCCATGCACAAAACTGTTAAATCTGCCCTTTCTTTTATCACAAAGGTAAATATTGTACTAGAAGCTCACAGAAATGCCCTCTCTTGACCTCGTGTGCCACATTTCGTCCTTTGCTCTCAAATTACATTTTTCCCAGGTTGCTGGCTTCCTTTCTGCTCTTTTGGACACTTGTCCAGCTCCTCAGTCACTGATACTCTCAACCAGTATGGACAAAAAGTACATGTGTGCCTTGTGAGAGCACACACCAACACTTTCAGAGGGATTTGGGTTTGCAGAGGCCAGAAATATGTCTTTTTTTGGATTCAGTGGGCTGACTCTGGAAACACAGCACAGCATCTGCATTTCCATCTGGGAAATGGGGAGGAAATCTGGACAGACATATGGGAGTCACTGTTTTTATATTTCCAGCATTGATGGATAAGCATCTGAATTTTCAACAGCCATCTCCTTAGCTCAGAGTCAACAGAGTTTGCTCCTTGTTGGGTAAAAGAACAAGAATTTCAGTCCAAAACTCCCCTGATGAGGAGTCACAGCTCCTGTATGTCAAGAAGAGCTGCACTCCCTCTTGGGAAACCTGTTCAGACTCACTGGGTGCCTTAATTCAGCTGTGCAACAGCCTGGATTCTGCACAAAGGCTAGGAGTGCTTCAGTCACACTTGAATCTAAAAAGTCTGACCCAAGTGTTGACAGAGATGTGAAAATGTTTATTCTAAAATCAGTTCCTCTTTGCAGGCCTTAAAAAAGGTTTTTCCTCTTGCTGTCAGCCAGGTGTGGTGCTAAAACCACACATATGCACATACAGGTGTACACATATCCCTGTGCAATTTTCCCACAACCTTGCAATCTCCTGGAAAACTCCCCAGCAGGCGTTGAACCCCAGAAATCTCCAGAAAGGCTAATAAATCATTCTAAGTGTGATGTTTGCAGGAAAAGGCATTTTGGAGATGATAAGAAGAAGCCCATTTTCCAAATGTCAATGAACCCACAGCAATGGTGAGTGGCTTTTCAGATGTCTGCCCACTTATTAGAGATGTGCAAAGTCAGGTGCCTACAATATTCAGCTAGAAATAGTTAGAGTATAAATGACTGTAGCCTTTCCAAGCCTATAAAAAGGGAGGCAGGGATCAGAAATGATTGGGGGGAAAAACTGATCCTCCCACAGGCCTATTTTTCAAAAAGCAGAGTTCAGCTTGCTCCTGAGAGCAGCAGGAAGCACAGCATGCAGAGGTAATTGCCCATGAGAAATTCTCTTTGAATACACAGGACAACATTACTGGGCAGAGAGGCAAGAGGAGGAACAAACACCAGCTCTGTGTGCTACTCAGGAAGGCTTTTGTACCAATCCCTACATATCCACATATTTCTGTCACTTTAATTAATACCTGGGAGGAAAGTCACCCAGGCCAGGGGCTCAGTGTGTCTGTTGTGTTCTGCCAAACCCCAGTAGCTCATGTGCTTGTGCATGGGGGACATAAGGAATGATAAACATAAACAGAAATGTCAGATCTAACTGCAGAAATGAGATGTGAGGGTCACCGTGGTGGGCAATACATTCATTATGCTCCTGCTTTTGAGGTACTACAGGGAATAAGATGCCAAATTCCCTCCACATCATCACCACCACAGAGCATTTTACAATAGGATCCTACCTCCTTATTTTTTTGTCATTGCTAAAGTAACCATTTGGAAGTGAAACTCCTGCAACCTTTCATTAAAGAAGATGGGAAGCCAAGAAAGTGGAGGGATAGATGGCATTTTAATGAAACATTAGACACAAAGTGATGGCCACACTATTGTGTCTTAGAAAGCTCTGAAGGATGCTCAGCCAACTTGATAGCTTGATGGAATGAACATTTAAATACTTCTTTTTGGGAAGGAGGTGTGGGATACTGGAACAGGGCCATGCTACTGGCAGCTGAGGGGTTGATTTTTGCAGCACAGCTATGGCTGATAGCTTTAGTGTCCTACAAAGATGTGCTAGTATTGTAAGACAATTGAAATTGAAATGCCCAGGTCCTGATTCTCCTCCCACATGCAGCACCAGTTTTAGAGAATTTGCACCTCAGTCATATCAGTACAAATGAAGAGAAATTCCAGCTGGGTATTTCTGTGTGTGAGCCTTCTTCCACAAGGTATTTAAGCACAAGTTTAAATCAATCCCTATTCAGCCAAGACTGAGGCAGATCTTTGGTTTTCAGTAAAGAAATGTGCTTAAAAACTTTTTCTAATAGGAATGAAATACAAGCCAAGGCTTTAGGTTAGTTCCTGTACCTTTCCTGATGAACCTTGCTACAGAGGAAAGTCATTATTTCAAAAAGAAGGTATCAGTGATGTGAAGCCAGATCATCTTGAGCCTGCAGGGAGGTTTATTTCTTGGCTGCAGCACCTCAGCAGAAAAGTATTTGATATTGACACCCATCAACCAAATGCAAAAAGAAAGAGCAAAAAAAGAGAAACTAAACACCAAAAAGCTAAACAGCTAAATGGACTAAATGACTTGTAATGGTGCCTTCCAACACAAACTATTTATAATTCTATAATTCTATAAATATTAGATTGCACTTTTAGCGTTTTCCTATTTATATCTGTCAAAACCTGCAAGCCTGCCTGTTCTCTGAGGGGACAGTCCTCACTGAAGCTGGCGTGCACCCTTGTGAGCTCCAGAGCCTACAGACCCTCAGTAACCCCCCCATGAGCACACCCTAAATGAGAATTTCATAGATGCAGCTAAAAAAATCCATCTAGAATTTTTTTTTTCTACTGTGTTTCCCATTAAACGCTTGTTGACTGTAATTAAAATAATTTATATTTCACAAGGGCAGTTTCGTCCTGCTCTCCCTTCCACGCGGGGCCACGAACTGCAGCAGCAATTAGTGAGAGATGAGTGATGGAAGTCATGGTTTCAAAAGGTCAGAGATGGCTTTCCTTGCTCACAGCAGCTGCACACAGCATCAGACCTGAAAGGAGCTAAAACCTCCACCAAGGGTTTAGGTTTGTAGCAGGCACATTGCACCCAGGAAGATGCAGGTGGTACCAAACAGATCCAATATTCTATACAATACCCTGCCCCTGATTCTATAAAATATCCAGCTCCTGATTCTATAAAATATCCAGTCCCTGATTCTATAAAATACCTAACTTCTGATTCTATAAAATACCCAGCCCCTGATTCTATAAAATATCCAGTCCCTGATTCTATAAAATAGTCAGTCCTCAATTCTATAGAACACCCAGCCCCTGATTCCATACAAAATCCAGTCCTGGCTCTCTGGGAGCAGTAAATGGAGCAAGGGGAGGATGAGGTCTGGGGAAATTCACTCTCCAACACAGCACAAGGTGGGAAGTTTCCCTTGGCTCCACATTAAAATAGTTTTCTCCAATGCAATGTGCAGAACGTGCACCAGAGAAACAGCTGTAAATACAAGCATAAGAAGTTTTTTTAAGAATAAAGAAACTTGAAGAAGAATGAAATTTGTTGTGCTGATATGTAGTTAGGGGTTAGAAATTCTTACATTATACTACTCCTTGTTCTGTGAGAGCTGCTGCAGAGAAAATCAACACAAAAGCCCTTGTTTTTCCTCCTGTTTTAATTTCTTTTTATTTGCAGCAAAGTTTTCCTCATTTAGATCTCAATTTCCTTTCCCCTGCTGCAATGGGGTCACCACGGCAGGGGTGAGGGCAGCGCGTGCCTGGTTCCACCCAACAGACACCAGCCCAGCAGAAAGAGCAGAAAGCCTTCACCACGTCACTCTAATTGCTAGTGCTGAAATGTACCCACCTAAATGGAATTTCACCTTGGGAGCTGGGGCTGCAGTCAGTCTGAACAGAGGTGAAATTCCCCAGGTGTATGGGGAGTCCTGTGGCTGGTGCAGTCGGAGCCCTGGAGCACTTCATCAGGCCTTGGGAGCCCCCCATTAGCTCCACAGAGGGCTGGGATCAGGGGAGGAGAACAGCTGTGAGTGTCTCTTCATGCCAGTGGGGAGCTGCAGAGTGCTGAACTGCTGCCTGTGCAATAAAAAACAGGAATACAGCTCCTCTGAATTAGTTTAGACCACTGAGGTCTGTTTGTTTCAATTATCACTGGTAAAGTCAAGTCTCCTGAAAGATCCCATTAGCTCCCAACTAATTCTTTTACACACAGGCACCTTTTCTAATACCTTTGGCCTTAATGAAGCTGCTTTTTTTTTAAAAGCTCACACTGGAGGAGATACCAAAAAGAGAGCAGGAGCACTTAAAAATAAATGGGTCAAATGTGTCCCTGGTGTAACTCAGTGGGGTGTATTGATAGTTTGTTTAGATCTAAGCTGTTGAGCAAGTGAAATGGTGGGAAGAAAAGGGAGAAGAACAAAGAACTGAATCTAAATAAAGACCTGACTTGGCCCCCTTTTCCTGGTTTCCCTTCTACAGGTCAGTACGTGGTGCTTCCACTTTGCAGTGAGGTTTTGTGGATAAGGAGTCACATCCATAATTTTCTGCCTGCTAATGCTATTTACAAAACCCCCTCCAGGAAAATGGTTAAATTCATGCCTGGTGCCTCCATTCATGCCTACACTTCTGTAGTTGGGCAAGAAAATATTCTCCAAAGAGCAGTGCAGTTTTCTGTTTCTTCTCCCTCGCTGCAGCCACTGCGTAAGGAAAGCTTCAAATTTGTTTAAAATGCCCAGATTGAAGCTCAATTAGAGCTCAAAAAGCATCAAATAGGTCAAGAAGGCAGAGGTCAGATGTCCTGGTCCCTTTGTTCCTGTGACAGTTCCCCAGCACGCTGCTCTTTGCCCTGGGGAGGACAGGCTGTGAGTTCAGCCCAGAAGGCAGCAGAAAAGGGGTGGTGCTGTGGGACTGTGCCTCAGGGGCATTGACAGCAGCACGAGCACCCCAGCAATCTTGGCTGCTGCCAGCACAAGGCGGAGAGGTTCTCACTGAAATTGGATGGGAATCCTTTTCTTTTAAGACACCAAATCTCATTATACACAATCTGCTTGCAAGCCCACCGCCAGCTCTGCTCGATGATTTTCCGCTGGGAAATGCTGCTCTACTTCAAGGCTCAGTTTCTCCACACTCATTTTCCAGCCCTCTTGTTAGGCTCTATTTTGCAGGGTCAAAAGGCCCTTTACTCTCAAGACTCCTCTCCATGTAGATACTCTTAAAACTAATGATAAAAATCTCCTCTCCATCTTTTAATAAGATAATGAATAGAGTTCTTGGTGCTTCAGGTCATGTAACTCGTTTCCCATGCCCTGAATCATTTTTCCAGCCTTCCTCTGAGGTCTGTGTAAGTCCCTCCAGTCACTCCTGAGGAGTCAGTGTCAGAAGTGGGTGCAGGTCTCCAGCAGCTGTCAGTCCTCAGAACAGAGGTGAGGTTACTCCTCTAATTCCACTTGATTCTTTCCACGTGCACAGGGCTGTCCTCGTGCTGCCGAGCTGAGAGCTCCCTTTGTGCCTGCTGCCCCACCATCACCCTCCAGCCCACCCCTGAGCCATCATCTCCACAGGCAGCACCTCCCATTCTTCTCCTTCCCAGGTGCAGCAGCAGACTGTCTTTATTCACAGAATCACAGAATCATTGGGTTGGAAGAGACCTCCAAGATCATCGAGTCCAACCCAGCCCCAACACCTCAACTGAACCCTGGCACTGAGTGCCACACCCAGGGATGGTGACTCCACCACTCCCCAGGCAGGCCATTCCAGTATTTTATCACTCTTTCTGTAAAAAACTTTTTCCTGATTTCCAGCCTGTATTTCCCTGGGTGCAGCCTGAGGCTGTGTCCTTGTGTTCACAAGTGTTGTGGCTGTGCCCCTGCACTCCGTGCTGGGGAAGCCACACCTCGAATCCTGGGTTTGCTTTTGGGCTCCTCTCTGCAAGAAGGTGCAGAGAGTGTCCAGAGGAAGGGATGGAGCTGGGGAAGGGTCTGGAGCACGAGTTGGAGGAGCTGGAGGGGCTCAGCCTGGAGAAAAGGAGGCTCAGGGAAGAACTTACAAAGCTCTGACAGGAGGGTGCAGCCAGGGAGGGGTTGGCCCCTTCTACAAGTAACAAGCTACAGGACCAGAAAGAATGGCCAGGAGTTGCACCAGAAGTTTAGACTGGGTATTAGAGAAAACTTCTTCATGGAGAGGTTTGTCAAGCACTAGAAAAGTGAGAGAGCTTATGGCTAATATTGATCTGTCCTTTTTAACTCAAAGGTGAGGAGCCCTCAGTGTCCCAAGGGCTGGAGGAAGGGGAAAGTGCATCACAAACCAATACAAACACACATACAGCCAGGCTGAAGGGAATTTTAGCAAACATTTCCCTTCTTCTGAGCTTTTTTTTTAAAGAGAAATGAAGTATAATCTTGTCCTTCAGAGGAGATATATTCCACTGGATGGACTATTTTTTACAATAGCTGATGCCCCTGCCAGCCCAGAGGAAAGCAAACTGAGTGATTAGAAGAGTCTAAAACTATTGCTGGAAGTGAAAAAGGACATGGAGCAAGGACAGCTATTTTTAAGCATTGCAGCAGCATTGCGTGCTGATTTAACAGAACAAACGTTACAATTTGGTGTTGATCACACTTTTTTTTTTCTTTCTCTTTCCAAACCTATAGCCAAACTTGCAATCTGTGCCTTATGAATTACTACAGAGGCTACCAAAGAGAATGCAGGGACCTGTTTATTACAAAATTCATTTATTGACACTGGAGCTCCTGGGAATTGCACCTGAGTGCAAATTGTGTGTGCAGATACTAATGATGAAAGAAAGGAAGCCCCAGATGAGGAAAGTGCAGATAATTTTGGCTTTACAAGGTATCTGGAGAAGGGGTGAGTGTATTTGTGAGCTCCAGTTAATGGCAGTGCAATCCACAGATGGCAGAGCCAAGATTTTCTCTTTATCACCCCAGATACTCCAGCCAAGTGCAGTGGCCAGGAGAGAACCTCAGAACAGGTTTCAGGAGATGATAAAAGTTTAAAAAGAGGGGGAGGCAAGGGAAGATATATCCATTGGTGCTAAATGGAATAAAGAATTATACACAAAGAGAGCGAGCCTGCAGCAGCTGCAGTCAAGAAAACAAATCAACCATTTATTACTTCTCCTTCAGTGTTTTAAAATATTTATGGAATGCCATCCATAACCGAGTTAATTGTGAATGGCTGATGGTGTATTTGTAGATCCTCTCTCACCTGCAAGCAGCAGAACTGCTGTGAAAGGGACTTTTCATCAATGACAATAATTATATGGCCCCTTAACAGCTCTCTGTGTGCCTTATAGCCCAGTGCAGCTACTCCCTGAGGGCTTTGCAGAGCATTGTTGGTGAGTGCAGCCAAGGAATACCAAGGGAATGGGAAAAACAGAGTCCTGTGTGTCTGTGCATGCAGGGTGAGTGTCCTCTGGGGGAAAGAAACCAGCCCCATTTTGCCAGGCAGAGACTGGTGAACAACCACAGCTGGGAAAATAAAAAAGCTTTGTGGTGCCTGCCATTTACAAGGTAGGAATTAATCCAGTGACCTCATTACTGCTGGTAGCACCTTGCTTAACTCAGTGTTTAAATAAAAATAAACAAAAACGAAACCCAACCTGCTTCCTGCGCAGTGACCTGGTGTCAGAAATGAAGAATTCATCTCCACAGTGATTTAATCATATCAGAAAGATGGATGCCAGGATTCATTACTGTGACAAAATGTTTATTGTTTAATCACATTATCTGCCAGCTCTCGGGGAGGCTGAGACAGGTTTGTGTGACACAGACCCACCACAGGGATCACAGGAGCTGCCTCCTGGCTGCTGCTGCTCCACACACGTGGCTCTGGGGTGTTCCTGCTGCCCCCAGGTGAGGCTCAGTACCTGAAAGTGGCACCACACACCTCCCTTTGCTCTAATCTGGCTGCTGTGTTTTACCCAGTCTCTTCCTTTCACCGTGTCTGTTCACCCAGGTACACGGAGCAGGGCATCAGCAGAGAGGTACCACTCTGAAAGAGGGCTTCTGATTCCTTCCCACATTTTTATGGGAAATCCTGTTGCTTCCTGGAGATGAAATCCAAAGAAGTTTTTATTTTTGCCAATTCACAGTTTTTCCAGGCTTACCCCCACCAAGGTTTGCCAGACTTCCTCCAGTCCAAATAAGCATTAAAAAAAAAAGAAATCTGCTTAAGGTATTTCTGAAGTATTTTCCATTTTGGTGACATTCAACAGATTTTCGTGTTCTGCTCACTGGGATGAGAAATACAGTGAGCAAAGCAAGCTCCTGCTTTGGTCAGCTGCTCTCACTGTGAGTAACACAGAACCACAGAAGGGTTTGGGTTGGAAGGGACCTTAAAGCTCCATGGGCAGGAGCAATCCCACTGTCCCAGGCTGCTCCAAGCCCTGTCCAGCCTGGCCTTGGGCACTGCCAGGGATCCAGGGGCAACCACAGCTGCTCTGGGCACCCTGTGCCAGGGCCTGCCCACCCTCCCAGGGAAGGATTTCTTCCTGAGAACAGGTAAAATGTCAAAACCTGCTCCCAGCTGGCAGGAGAGCTGTGTCCCACCAGGAATCCCTGCAGCTGGGGGGCAGAACAGGGATAACTCTCCTAAAACCCCTGCTCAACAGAATTGTAAATACACAAGCATGTTCTCACAGCCCCCAGCTCACAGCTCCTGTTGTTACCACACATCTTTCACAAAGACATTCAGCCTCGAGCCAAGGGCTTCAAATGATGGAGAACCCACCTTGCTGCCGGGTAATTTATTTCTGTGGTTAATTACTCTCTGCTAAAAACGTGCACCATATTTCTAGTCTGCATTTCTGCAGCAACTGCTTTAAAGCAAGTTTTTAAATGAGTTCAAACACATGCTGGAACAGGACTTAGGGAGTTAATTAATACTGTTTGGATAGCCACACAGTGGAGACATGTTCAATAAAGCTGACATTTATGTATCACTATCAATTCACAAAGATGGAACACTGAATTCACTTGCAAAGCAACAGGCTTGTGGATTTTTAGGCATCTTAGTAGAATTTCAATAAAGCCATAAAGAATAATCTACTTAATTTCCACCCTCTCTCTATGATGTAAGGGTAGAACAGTTTTATTTCACATAATTTAGGGAAAAATATTCACTCTGTAGTCCCTTGCAAGCCTGAGCTGAAGAATATTTATCTTACTATTTTAATTTTTCTCCCATGATTTATAAATTCTGCTGTCTTTCCCCAGAGATGGGCATGAGGCTCAGATTCCTGACATTGATTGATTCCAGAGGGAAAACTTTGTAACATTTGACAAGGCAAGTACATGCAATCCTTGGACAGATGTACCAGGGAGAGAAGTCACATTTTTATTTTGAGCAGAGTTCTGGTCAGATGTTATCTGAGTTCAGATCCTGCAAGAAAATATTATTATTATAATTATTATATGTAAAGGGAAATAACCTGCTGGGAGAAAAAGTCTTTCCAAGTCCTGCACAAACTGAATGGCTCTGGCCAACTCATTTATGACAATTCTTGAGATTCACACCTTGCCTGAAGTGAATGGACAGGATCTTTCCATGGTTTCCAAATCAGTCAGACCAACAAATCTGGGGCAGTTCCTGAAAAATGCCAAGACATGCAAACATTTCTGCTATCACTGCAAAGAAAAATCTTTTCTTTCTCCCTCCACCAACATGCAGCCATCAGAAAAAGCAAGATTTAAAGGGGTTTCACACTTTCATAAAAAATAACCCACAAATCACTCCTGTGAGCTGCCAAATGGAGCTGACCACTAAGAAAGGCCAAGAACTGATTTTTTATTATCCCATGAAGAATGATGGGAGATACCAGCATTAAAATCAATATAAAGTTCCTAACTCACATCAGTTTTGAAAACTCAAGATTTTTGCCTTTTGTGATTTCAAATATTTCAGTTCAATTTAATTTGAATCAGCTCAGTTCACTCTGTTCCTCTGATTTGTTTCGCTTTTTTAACCATATTATTATTAAGTTTAAGGACATAAACGAATAAGCCCAAGATATTTTATCCTGGAAAATAGCAATAACCAAAGACTAGAAATTTACACTTGGATTATTAAAAAAAAAAAAAAATCAATAACAATTTTTCCTGTGAATGACTTCATTCACTTTTCATGAGCTGAGACACTCCAAATGAAATGGAATTTTGTCAAAAAATATTCCCAACCAGCCCCAGCAAATATATCTTTGTGTGTTTGTAAATCCTTCCTGCCTTGCTCTACAAGTAACTGTAGTGCTTCAATGGAGACCTCCTATCTCACCCAATAAATTCAATATACCTGTCTCCAGATGTGGGAAAACTGCAGCATACCAACATGTACCCAAGTAAAAATCACTTCAGCGAGCATTTCTCCTTTATTTTATTGAGAACAACCTGGCAGGCCTTCCAAGGAGCTGACCCTGAAGCAAAACAGATGCACAGAGCCTTGCAACACCTACATCTTCATTTCATATGTTTTGCTTTTTAGAAGAAGTGTAGGTGTCTAATGGAGCTTGGAAAAGCCACATTTTCCTTCAACTACACACTCAAAGTAAATCAAGAGTGTAGAGTAAAGAGAAACTAATTCTATTTTTCTTGCTTCCAGTAGGAAGGAGAATTGTCTCTCCTCCCCTTCTTGCCCCAAGCAACAGCCTTGGCAGCAAAGAATATTTTTTCATAAAGCATAAGGCAGAAGCAGCTCTCATTCACTCCAGCAAATCCTGTTTAATCCTTGGATTTGTATCGTTTGCTGACTAGACTGAGAAATTTGGCTGCATCTAATCCTTTGGCTTCTGAAGAAAAATGGCTTATTTAAATATTTAGCTGCAGTTTGTCAATAGCAGCGGGACGGGGGTGATGGATGGCAGCAATTATGCTGGGTGCATCTCCATTAACGTGCCACTTCTCCCAGGTATGGAGTCTGCCTCTTGTATGGTTTGTTTAATGATCACGACTGAGGAGGAATTTTAATGACCCCTCAGCAGCCTGTGCTCTCTTGAGGTTGGATGTTATTCAGAGGTGTGGGAGTAGCTGGGATGATCAGAGCAGTGGATTACACACATCCTCTGCAAACAAGCTGACTCAGGCTTCGTGACACCCCGGGCTGCAGCAGGTGAAAGGCACCAGGGGATCACCACAGCTCCAGCCAGGGAAGCAGGAGCAGCTCCCAATGCTCTGCAATTGTCAGTGAGAGCATTCTGCACTGCTCACCAAATCTCTGTCAGCCACATGAGCCATTTTTATGGATCTATAGGGAGACAGAGACAGAAAAAGGCAGACATCCCTGATTCACCTGTGTCAGGAGATGCCCTCAGCACGCCAGGCTGTGCTCAGCAGGGATGTGCTGGTGCCACTGGTGTCAGGCAGGTTTGCTGGGTTTACAGAGGGGCTGTGAGGATGGCTCCATGCACAGCCTCTCTCCTGGCTTTCCAGAGGGGCAGGGAAGAGCCCCTCTGCTCAGAGTGCAGCTGCACTCTTGGCCCGTGGCTCTAAGGCACACACTGAGGACAAGTGCAAACACTCTTGGCTCCTCTGGCTGCCAGAAAAAGTGAGTCAGAGTATAAAGAATAAATCTGAGGCCATTCCACTGCTGCTCACCCTTGGCATCATCATCTGGAACAGAGTGGATCCAGTTGTACCTCACAGGCCATTGTAAAGGCAGACAAAGAGACTGTAAATCAATGAGAACAGGGGCCAGACCTACCAGAGAAATTTGAGTTTAACCTCCAGTGCTTTTCCCCTCTTTTCTCCTTCTGTCTGGGCCAAGGGTCCTGTTCCTGCTGTTATTCTCTATGTACTATTCCTAGGGTTTATACATGTAAAGTGAATTTATTAGGTTGCTGTTCTTAATGCTCTTCTTTTGCTTTTCGTATGTACCTGTGCACACACAGGCCTCACATGAACCATTTCCTCCTGGTCAGAGCAGTACATATGAAAGAAATGTTCTGGATGGACTGTTGCATGTTAATGTTGCTGAAAAAGACATGAGGCAAAATGTGGCAATCTAGTAAATCCCAGATGCTTTGTGTTTCATGTGCATGTGGTGCAGATCTTGGAAAGTCAACTGAATACCCAGAGGACAGATAAAAGCAACACAGAACTTTGAATGTAATTTCATTCTCAGGTAACAGACACTCTTTTAAAAGTATAACATCCACTATAAACTATATTATTAAACTGAAGAATTGAGGGCAGTCCTGACCACTAACAGGGCAGTGACAAAGAATTTCTACATTATGCTGTTCTGTCCATCTTTGGTGCATGTAGGATTTGGAGTCACAAAAGGCAGCTCAGTGTTCCTGATACATTGTGGAAGTAGAATAAAAATCCATTTGAATTCTGCCTCCCCACAAATACAGGCTGGACCAGCATAATTTTCTTATCTGTTTCTCCTGCTACAAGGTATTATTTGCACTGGAATGATCCCCTGTACAGAAGGTGTGATGGGCAGGTTTAATCAGCCAGTCCACAGACCTGACTGCCATCCACCCTGCTTTCACTGCAAAGAAATATGCAGAGGCCACCTTAAAACATAATTAAAGGCAGACCACACAAGGGGTCCAAACAGCTCTGCCATCTATTAATGGAAATGATGGATGCCCTGCATTAACCTTGCTGCTGTTGCAGCCCTACATGCAGAGAGAGGAGCAGCCCTGTGTGCAATTCAGTGAGGTTACCTCCTGCAAATTGTATTAATAATTCACTTGTCTGTGCGAGCAAATCCCTCCTTCCCAGGCCAAAGGCTTGGACTAATTTAATGGTGCAAGGTTCAGATATCCATATGATCCTACAGGCAGAGGAAGCAGAAAACCTGGAGGTTGGCAGCCACCCTTTCCTGGGCTTTGTGCAACAGAGGCTGCCCAAGCTGTCTTGTGGGATGTAGTGCCAGGACAAGGGGGAATGCCTTCAAACTGCCAAAGGGCAGGGTTAGGTGGGATATTGGGAAGAAATTCTTCCCTGGGGGGGTGGGCAGGCCCTGGCACAGGGTGCCCAGAGCAGCTGTGGCTGCCCCTGGATCCCTGGCAGTGCCCAAGGCCAGGCTGGACAGGGCTGGGAGCAGCCTGGGACAGTGGAAGGTGTCCCTGCCCATGGCAGGGGTGGAATGGATGATCTTTAGGTCCCTCCCCACCCAAAGCACTTTGTTGTTCCATGATGGCAGAAAGCAAAGCTGGGGATCTGCAGTATGGCCTGATCAAGTTCAATAGGATGCCATGCACATCCCTGGGAAAGTCCCAAGGCTACGGGCATTTTCCGATGGAAGTGGCAGGTCTGCAATTCAGCAGAGATCCCATGTGCTGCAAACATACCAAAAGTGTGTCCAATATGATTTACAAGAAAATCAAAGTATCATCTGTATTCTTAAACAACTACTTTTTGTTGGCTTACACCCCATTTCTTAACTGACAGTGTGGACTTCATGTCATGGGGGTGAGATAGGGGAGAGGGGAAAGGAAAGCAGAGGGGACAGAAGATGAAGCAATCACAGAATATCTTGAGTTGGAAAGGATCCAAAGGGCATCAAGGCCAGCCCCTGCCCCTGCACAGAGCCCCCAACAGCCCCACCCTGGCACCCCTGGCAGCGCTGTCCAAAGGCTGCTGGAGCTCTGGCAGCCTCGGGGCCGGGACCATTCCCGGGGGAGCCTGGGCACTGCCAGCACCCAGTGGGGGAGAACCTTTCCTGAGATCCAGCCTAAACAACCAACAACCTTTGAGAAATGCCCCAAATCTTGGTGGGAGGAAGAGAGATGAGTTTCAAGACTGCCATACTTTTTTTGAGCATTTTACTCCCTTGTTGAATGTCACCAATGTTTCATCATGGCAACGGTGAAGTGTTACATTCCTTGCCTTTTGCCTACCTACACGGTCTAATCTGGAGGTACATGCTAACAGTAATTTAACCCACTTCAGAGATTTTGTGCCATTTTCACTTCTGGAGCAGCCATTTGACAACATGTCAAGAGGGAGCAGCACGTAGCTGAGGCTGAGAAATCCGCCTGTCCACGGGAAATGTGGGTGGCAGGAGCAGGGAACCTGCAAAGATCCAAAAGAAGATGGTAATTGCCCAGGAGCAGAGATAATTGAAGCAGACAAGCCTCACATGAACACATGCAATTACATTTTCTTGCCATCCAAGTGCAGCTGCCCCACTCCTTGAGAGAGACTTGGGGCATGTGGTGGCTTTAAAGCTCAGATCTGGGGGTTTAACTCTGAAGATAAAAACATTGTGGCTTTAACTGGGAAGGGTTTAACATGGCTGGAAACTGTAAATGTTATGGCTTCCCAGCAGTACTGCAACCATCACTGTGAACACATGGCTGTGATGCCAGCTGTGAGTGCCTGTGCTGGATGTAATTGCTTTTTTTCCTCCTAGTGTTCTTCATCAACCACCCAACCAACATATGAAGCAAAGGATTCACCATATGAGAGAGAAAATCTTGCACAAGATTTGCTCCAGTTTCTCTCAGTGTTGATCTGATATGAGGAGAAATAGCAACAAGAAATTACAGGATGTAGAAGCAAGAAAGGATTGTTTGCCTAAAATCCTGGTTGAATCCAAAGTCACAGGGAAAAAACTGTCTGAGCCATTTGCCATTTTTCCTAAGGAGCCCTGAGTCTGAGCTCTCTGAGGAATGCTGCCACAAGTTTGGAAAGACAGAACCAGTGTCTGGATGTGACCCAAGGCAGTGGTGACAGCCGGGTTTACAGCTCCTGGCTGCCCATGCCTGGTGCAGCCTCTTCCATCTCTGACCCTTCAGCTCCTTGGGCAGCTTTGCAGCTTCCCAAAGACCCCCCAGGCCTGCTGCCTTCCCCTTCCACCCCCCCTGCTCTGCGCATTCTTGTCCATGGTACATCTCTGCTCTCTTGCCTCTACCCAATCTTCACCAGGATTCAGCTCCAGCTCTGCTCCCAGAGCTGTGACACCAACAGCCCAGAGTTCAGACTGCCTGCACAACAAACAAGAACCAAGCCCAGGAAAATCCATCCCCCTTCCACAGCACAGAAAGCAGGCAGTGGCAGACCATGGAATCACAGAATCTCCTGAGCTGGGAGGGACCCCCAGGATCACCCAGCCCAGCCCCTGTCCCTGCACAGAGCCCCCAACAACCCCACCCTGGCACCCCTGGCAGTGCTGTCCAAAGGCTCCTGGAGCTCTGGCAGCCTCGGGGCCGTGCCCATTCCCTGGGAGCCTGGGCACTGCCAGCACCCAGTGGGGGAGAACCTTGCCCTGAGACCCAGCCTGGCCCTCCCCAGCAGATGACTTTTGCCAGCTGTTCCTGAGTTACCCAACATCAGGCTTTCCCTTCCCTCTGTGGGTTTGAATGACACAGGGAGTGAAGAGAGAAACCTGGAGGTTTCTGTTTATATAGCAAGGCAAATGTCAAAGCAGTGGAGGAATTTTTCACAGCCCATGGACCCTGAGGACAGAAATGCAGAAAGAGGCTGCCAAGTGATGTGCTTCTTGTTTCCAGACACCAGCTTTTCCTCTGGACCTGCCTGAGGAGTTGCCCTCCCCATCTCCTCGATGAATCTGTGACAATTGCAGTGGAATTCTGGAATTTTTTACTTTTTTTTTCCCAATTTTTGTTTACAGATCTAAATTGTATTGAAATGCTAATATTATGGACTTTGGAATCTACTTTCTACAGCTGATTATTTGATGGAAACAATACTTTCTTTCCCCTCAGTTCCAATGAAAGGGTTTTATCCAAGGGAGGAAAGTACATTGACATCCATTCCAGGATTGTTATTCAGCAAACAGTCCAATTCAGGGTGTCAGCTTCCCCGTTGATTTGCAATATAGACTGTGAGACACTGTTATCCTGCTACCATTTACTCTGCACAGTTTCACTGCAGACAGCTCCTGACCCTACTGAATTTGGCTCAAGAGTTACCATAGGAAAGAAAATATAAGGAAGTACCTGAAAAGGGAACTTGAAAAAAGCCAGTTTGTTATTCATTTGTTTAAATGAAAACACTAATGACTGTTTTTCCCAGAAAGTCAGATGGTTACTTACATATATATTCAAAAGAGGGGGAAATGTGTTAAAACCAGAAGAACTTATTACCTCGTTGACACTTGCAGGGAAATAACAAGAAGTAAAAATGCCTGAAGCTCCTCAGTCCAAACACTTTCAAACAAGCATTAACATTACAAACACTGCATGAGGGCAGAAGAAGGATCTCACAGATGTGATATTTGTAATTTCAATTCTGGTATGAGGACTGTTTATGAAGACTTCAACAGATACATGCCAGAGCTCTAATTTGGACCTTTCATTTTCATGTGGAAATAATAATAATAAAAAAATTGTTTGTTCTCTCTCTGGCTGCTCCCAGGTACCTTTCAAGTCAGTCAGTTATTTTTAACAAGCAAACAGCACTTTTTCTCACAAGAACTTCTGAATGAAGCCCCATTCAGAATGACAAATAAATGTGAACATCACCTTCTGAGATAATTAGCAGGAAACTTCAGCAACAACTCTGATTCCTAGAATTTGAATGGCAAAAGTAACCTTTGCAGCACAGGGTTGAATTCCTCTTTAATTTAGAGCTACTCATAAATAGAAACAAACACCAAAGTCAGAAATTATGGGCCTCCATCCCCCTGATTTGCAATGAAAACCTCATCCACCATGGCTGCTTTAACCCTCCCCAAGTGCTGATGAAGGTAAAGCTCTGTCCTCCACTGCCATCTCCATTTCTCTCTGCCCTCTGGAGCCTTTCCCAAAGCTGGGGGAACACGAGGGTGTGGAGCTGTAGGGAGAGCAAACCTTGGAACTGCCCCAAGAGGAAGTGCTCAAGGCCAGGCTGGATGGGGTTCTGAGCAACCTGGTCCAGTGGAAGGTGTCCCTTCAGGAGGGCATGGAGGGCTGGAACAAGATGATCTTTAAGGTCCCTTCTAACTAAAACCAGCCTTTGATTCTATGAAAAGCAGAGGAAGAATAACCAAGAAAGAAAAAGGTTGATAGTGGTGTTCATCGTGGGGAAAGGCCAGTGCAGCCCTGAGGGACTTGTGACAAGATGCCTGGGGACACAGCCCTTGGAGAGGACCTGGTGAGGGCCTGATTGTTACAGAAAGCCACTGCTGAGAAATAGAATAATTTGGGTTTATATCATGCCTTTCAGACAAGAGCTATGGCAAAATAACTTGAGAGATGAGCTGCAGTGCAATTTGTGGCTGAAGAAGCGAGGCAGGCTTCACTTGCACAGCAGTGCCTTGCAGCCTGCCTTTGCTGCAGGAGGGTTCTGCTGAGCAGGAGGACTCTGGATGTAAAGGCAGGAGTGAGGCAATTTGTTCTGCTGCCTCTGCCAAGGATGCTCCTCACAATCTGTCCTGTCCTCCCTCATCACTAAAGCAGGACCAGCAGTGACAAGGACATGTGCACAGCCAAAGGGAGGCAAGAATCCCTGTGCCCGTCAGTGTGTCCTGTCCAAGACCCTGGGCAAACATGTTTAACCCCTGAGAGTGCCCAGCAGCAGCCACGGGAGCTCTGTGAGCTGCTGTCCTGTCAGGGTGGCCCTGCTTGCAGTGACAGTGACAGTGGAATCCTTTCCAATCCTTTCCACAACTGCTCCTGAGCTTGGGATGGCTGCAGGCAGAAGCACTCATCTGCATTTGTAAGGACAAGCTGCACATTCCCGCTGGGCATGTTTTCCTGGGTTGCCTTCTCCAGCAGCAGACCTGCCCGACCTCCAGCTAACCTGCAATCCAAACAACTCTGCTGGAAGGGGATCTGTCCACAAACTCAGCCTGAGCTGCAGGAAGCACAGACACACATGAATAAAACAAAGCCAGTTTGTTATCTTGGATTAAACCCTTGGTGACTTCAGCAGAGCTTGACTTGATATGGGCGTTTCATCAGCCCCCAAGTTGGGGGCAAACATGGCAGAAATATGTGCAAAAGGAAACCTGCAAGTCGGGATGATTGGCTCTGTCTTGGATGAGGAGAAATACACAGCCTGTGCTCTGCAGAGGAATGGATGTAAATTATTGTAAGCAAAACCTAGCAGCTTGTTTACAATGTGTCTTACCTAAATTATGTCAATATTTCTCTCAAATTTTTTTGTCAAGCCTTCCTTCACATGCAAACAAATCCCTCTCCCACCCCTCAGCTTTCAAAAAAAAAAAAAATCAAGCAAACACATATCCTCCTCAAATGCCAGTCAATCACAGGTTTCGAAGTGTTACTACAAGAAGAAAATATCTCTTTTTTTGCTTTTGAAATGAACACAAAATATGAAAAAACCTGTAACATCAGACCATCATTAGTGAGTGTTTAATCAGAAACAACAGATTGTCCTTCAATCATCACTAATGACAACTTCTCTGCTGTGAAGCCTGGCTCTGCAGGCAAGCGCAGGGGAGCTCTCAGAGCCTGCCACACAGGGCTTTAATAATACTCTCTGTGACCTGTGATTCCATTTGTCCCACAGAATTACTGTACCTGGCATGTCCAGGGCCATTTCTTATGTCCCCTCCTGAAAGGGAACAAAATTACAGTGGATACCCTCTCATGCCTCACTGAGGTAAAGCCAGTAATGAAGGGAGTTGGATTTTGCTACACAATCAGGAGGAGCAGCAATAACTCTTCCCAGCAGCCAGAAAGTTCTGGAGGTTTATTGTTTTCTCCAGCTATCTGAAATAAATCCCAGGGGGTAATTACAGAACACAGAAATAACACATAAATCCAGTTTAATTGACAACACTGAGAAAAAAAGGAGCAGCACAGAGTTTCATCCCTCCTCCTGCACTCCCCATGTTGCTCCTAATGTCTCTGGGACATCTGGAAGCCAGGGAGGGTCAGACCCAGAAATCTCAACATGGATGGGGGAATCTGCCTTAATGTGAAGCTCTTCTAGGAAAGCATCCATCTCAATCCCAGGTAATGGGTTACAAGGAAAACCAACAGAGCAGAAAACTTGTATCAGCCTAGATTATCTCACTGCAGGCCTCCTGACCCTGCAGGAAAGGAGTGACACAGGAGTGCAGAGCTGCAGCTTCCCCAGCACAGGCGCTGAGCAGGGTGTGCTGCTGCCTCACGCTGTCAGGCAGAGAAGGGAGAGCTGGAATTCTCACTCTGCCCTGCCCTGCTGTGCTGCTCTGTCCACAGCACCACGGCCCAGACTCACAGGTTTTCCAGCTGTGTCCCCCAAGGCAGCAGAGGGCCTGAAAGGAAATGGTTAAAGGAAAGGGATCTGTGTGGTTTTGCTGTCCTGGAATCAGCATTTGGAGACAAACTTCTTGGAAAAAGCTCTGTGTAGTCTCTCTTCATCCAGCAGCTTATAGGCAAACCAGTGCTGGAAGGGGCAGCACATCCTGGGAGATGATATCCAATTTATTCTTGCTTTTGTCACCGACCTCTACATCATCACCTTTAAGGGAAAAAAAAAAAAATAAAAAGGAGAGAGAATGAAAGGGACTGGAAATGCTCCCTGAGCTATCAGAGAGGTCTGGTGGTGGGCTCAGTGCCCTAGAGCAGCCACAGCATCTGCTCCTGGCACTGACACCTGCAGGGCAGCCCTTGCTGCTCCTGGGACAGACCCAGAGCAGAGGGGGGCACTGGGCAGAGGCCAGAGCACCCACCCAGAGCCCCACTGCCCCTCCAGCTCTTAGAGCAGCACTGGGGTGATGGAGAGGGACTTCTTACAAGAGCACCCAGTGACAGGACAAGGGGGAATGGCTTCAAACTGAGAGCAGGTTTAGAGGAGATATTAGGAAAATAACTGTACTGTGCCAGTGGTGATGCTCTGGCAGAAGCTGGCCACAGCAGCTGAGGTTGCCCCATCCCTGGAGGTGTCCAAGGCCTGTCCATGTACCCATCAGGATCTAAGGATGATCCTTTGGCTTCCTGCTCTTTGGCTCAGGGATATCTCTGCAAGCTGCTGTGGTAACAAACTCTCCTGCCTCATCCTGCTGCCTGTGGACAGAGCAAGGTCAGGGTGAGGAGCAACCAAGTGTTCCCCACTCCCAGCTCTGCCTCTTCCTTCTCCAGACCATCCTAAGAAGATGAGCAAGACACCAGACAGGAGCACACATTTCCATAACTCTCATGCAGATGGCTTTTACAGACATAAAAAGCCAAAAAGGTCCTTAAAATACATCACCATGGAAGCTGAGAGACAACACAAAAATCTGCTGATCCCAGCATTGAACTTTAACCACTGGGACCCTGCAGAGTTCTCTGCTCAGCCTGCAGAGCCCCATGGAAATCAGCCAGCTCCAACTGACAGTGTCATTGTCACCAGCCTCCCCACAGTGTGCTTCATACCAGCCTGGCCCCACAGAGAGTTCATCACAGAAGAAACTTCACAATGCCATTTACACTTCCCTGAATGCCAGGGCTTCAGCAGCATGTGCTGCAATCCAACCCTTTTTGCTGCTGCAGAGCTGCTCCGTGCAGCTGTGGAGGAGAATGTCACCCCCTCCACGATGGCACACAGCTTGTGATTGTCTTTGCCTCCCTGTCCCAGCTGGCAGAGACAGCCTCTCCCTGACAGAGATGTAACCCGAGTCTCAGTAAATCAGGATGTCACCACTGATACCCTCCAGACCTGTGAGCAGACTTCTCCCTCCAGGGCTGTGCAGAGAGGTGTTGGCAGCAGCTGTCACTCGGTTTTGTTACTTCACTGTGGAAGATTAACTCGTGGTGCTTAGAAAGAGCAGAAACCAAATGGCAGGGTAAAGAAAACATCTGGAGCAGGAATCAGTGTGCCTCCCTTCTTTCTCTTCCACACACTTCTTCTTCACACCTTTTTTTTTTTTTTTTTTTTTTTCCTTCAATTTGATCACTGGATTTGAAACCACAAAGTAAAAGTGAAATTTTGCATCATTTTCTCCAAAGCCAGTGGGATGATGCACAAGGTTTAGAGCTTTGTGGAACAGGAAAAGAGCCTCAGCAAGGCCTTAGGGCAAACAGGGCTCCTCTCTCACTGTTTCTCCCTTACACAGTGATACCATGAGACACGAATATTGCTGATTACCAGGGAGGATAGCAGGGCTCTCCTGCCATTCCTATGAAAATCCAGGGCACTTATTGTCAAGTGGAATCATTCTGAATTTCTGATCAGTGAGAATGGAGGGGATCTTGGTTATTTTTCTTCCCATTTTACGTTTCAGACTTGGCATTAAAGACTAAAGAGGGTCAGGTTCCCAGGGCAGCACAGTTCCTCGTGCAGCAGGCCAGAGACAGACCTTTCTGCCTGGGAGCACTGGGGGATGTCCTGTCCCTCTCAGGTTCAGATTTGGAACAGGAGGGGCCTCAGGAGTTTCATTCCAAACCATTGTCAGCTTAAACCCACTCCCTGACATACTCATTTTTATTTAAATGTATAAATATTGCTGTATCTGGGCTGCACCAGTGAAGTTCTTCTTTTGTGACCAAACACAGGTTCAATCTCCTGCTGATTCTGTAGCATGCTCTTTCCCTCCCTCTTTGCTCTTTCCTCCTCTTCCCTTTCATCTCTTCTTTATTCTCATTTCTATTCCTTTTTCACTGTTCTATGCACTTGAATGCACTTTCCTTGGTGAGTGTCTGGGTCTGAAAGTTCTGAAAGCCAGCTGGGTTCTGGGATGTTGCACTACCCTGGATTCTTTTGGTAATGCCAGTGCTCTCAAAGAGGCAGCTTCCCTTTCATTAAAGCAATTTGCATTGTATTATCCACATTTCCATTCAAACACACTTACCTTGATCCTAAAGCACAGGTGTGCTTGGAGCAGATCAACAATTTGTAAGTAGTTTAAAATACAGCAATCATAAAAATTCCAGCAGTTTTGGGAAACAGTCCTGCTGAGTTTCTCTGCTCTACACAGTTGTGTACATGGGGAGCCCCAGATTGTTTGGGATAATGGCCCAAGCCTTGTAAAAGAGCTGTCACAGTGGTGGATCATATGGTTTCCAGTGAATTAAGCAGATACACTTAAATTTGATTATCCCTCTTTCAGTTAATGCATCTAAAAGGGTTGGGGAAAAAATTATCCAGCATCCAAATCCTTCCATTAAACTATTTTGTGAATCCAGCTTTCAAACATGGTTGACAAAATGAAGGCTTTTATTTCTGTCCTTCGTCCCTAGGACATCCAGAACGGAGCTTACAGTGCCCATTGCCTGTTTCAGGTGTTTGTCTTTGTGTGTCACAACCAAAGTGTCTGAAAAGAACAACAGCAGCAGCAACAGAGCATAGCAAGGCAAATTTCCTAGATATTATCATTCCCCAGATTTTGTACGAGCAAAAGGAGACAATTACATCTAAATTTGAACCTAACCTCAGCACCCCAGTCAAACTGTAATTCTCTCTGAGCATCTTCTGAAAGTGCATCTCAAAGTCCTGGACACTCGAATGGGTCTAACAAGCTCCCTTTCCACACTGATGTGAGTTTGAGCCATGTATGTTGTGAGCAGACACAAATCCACCCTGGAAAGTGCTACGGGACCAGAAAAGCCTAAAAGAGAAAAAGAAAAAAAAAAAAGAAAAAAAAAAAAGCAAAAGCGGAAAGTTGGAGCACAACCAATTTCAAACCGAGATGGATGGGGCTCTCTGCTCACTCAAGACTCAAGGAAAAAATCTCAGAGATTAATTTGTGAAGGCCCAGCAGGAACTGTGCATGCTGGGGATTGTGGAGGAAATAAAGTATATAAAAATGCAGCTTTACTGTGAGGCGAGAAAGCCAATAAATCAAAGTGCATTAGCAAATATCAGCTGTATGAATAAATTGGCAGAGCCATTATGTTGTATCAGTTTCATGTAGCTGAATGCAGATGGAGCCAACTTCTTTTCTGCAAGGGAACTGCTGGTCACAATGTTTAAGTCACACAGGTTTTCCTGAGGGAAAAAAAACCCCAAAACAGCTTTCATGCCTTATCCAGCTGATTGACTAAAATGTGTTTATATGAAACTATGCAAACAAAAATAATAAATCCTAGTCCAGAGTCACTTTTGCTTTTAAGCTCAGTGCATGAAAATACCCCCAGGATCTTGTCTGGCCCTTTCCTCACTGCCCCATTGTGCCTTCAGGAGAGCCCAGAGCCACCCAGGTGTTATTTGTGTTTTTGGGATACTGCAATAAGTGAGAAGCTGATGGCAGGCAGAGAGGACAGGGCTGAAGGGCATCTTCCCTCTGGATCCAGGGAGCAAAGCCCAGGCTCTGCAGCCAGGTGAGCCACAGGACATTCCTCTCCTTCCCCAGAGCAGGAGGGGGCAGAGAAATCCTTACACAGAGTGCCCAGGGAAGTGGAGGAATCACCATCCCTGGAAGTGTTCAAAACCCACAGATCTGTGGCCCTTAGAGGCATGGTTTAGCTGTGGGCCTGACAGTGTCAGGTTAAAGGTAGGACTCAAGGATCTTAGAGGTCTTTTTTAGCCTTAAATATTCTACAATTCCTTAGGACAGTGCAGATGTGATGCTCCTATGCATGACTGAATGAGACAGAACTGTGTTTTGTTCCATTTTCTGTTGAATGCTCAACTATTCTGTGGCATTCAGGTGGAGAAGGATCACTTTACAGAATCTGGTTTTTGTAAATCCTACAGAAATACAGAGTCAACACAAATGAAAGCACTCAGAAGCCTCTGGCCTGCCCTTTCATATTATTGTTTGCATGAGGTTGATTTTTTTTTCCCAAAGACTGCTGACTCTCTTCTGGGAGTTCTTTTAATTATGCTCATAATATTATTTCAGTAGGAGCATTCTATACTACAAAATTACTTGATAAAAAAAAAAATTTCTTTTAAATCTCCATAGACTGCAGCAATAGCAAGGAGAGGTTCCAACCACGCCCTCTCCAGCCTGGGCACCAGAGAGAGGGAGTGAAAAATATGTGAACTCCCCAGCTGGTTTCTTGATAATGATTTTAACAAGGATAATGAACAGGAACTTGTGGAAAATGGAATCTTTTGTCCTGGGGGGAGAAGAAAGATTCAGGTTTGCTACCTGTTGGATTTGTTTTGTGAACTCCATGGATCAAAAAGTGATTGCCACTTCTGAAAATCTTCACTCTGAATTCCAGCCAAAGCAATTCCAGGGGGAGCACTCTGCAAGCTGAGGGAGGAGAATGATGAAGTGTCATGAGTTTATTAGGAGTCCTGCAGTGATGTCCCCAAATGCTACAGGAGGGAGGCTCAGTGCTTGGGGAGCTACACTGGCACTTGGGGCTGACTCCCATCTCCCTCCAAATCCTCACAGAACTTGAGAGAAGCCCCTCAGGCTCACCGTGCCTCAGTTTCTCTTTGCAGAGGCGTCCCAAGGATAACCAAGTTAATGAGCTGTTCAAAGGAAATATGGATAAAGACAGCTAAGAAGGGAATCAGAAGCACCCCCACAGCTCTGTGTGTTGGTGGAATTACAGAACACCAATGTATCTCTAAATTAGAAAAAAGAAAAAACAAGTTTCCTTCTTCTTAGAGCATCACTTGTGGGTATTCCTGGACTTTCTCCTGCGGCATTAACTGGCACCTAGAGACAGACTGAGCTGATAAGTTCAGCTCTGGGGGCAATATTCCAGAACATCCCATTTCTACAGCAACACCAGGATTCCAACCCACAGTTGTAGGGATAATGGGGAAATGTTTTTTTTTTTTAGCAAGAGCAATGCAGATTGCTGCTGTCAGCAAAAGGCAACTGTGACACATCACTCAGGATGTTGTCTTTGCTGTTTGAGGTCTGGCCAAAAGCCTGGGAAGGCCACCAAGAGGTCCCCAGGGCACAGAGTCACCTCACATAACATCTGCCACTTAAACACTGCTTCAGTCTCCTTCAGCAATTCATGGAGAACCAGACTTCCCTGGACATGCCCACACCCTGTGAGCACCAGAGAACTGGCCTGGAGCAGGTGCCATACCAGGGGCTCCCCTGGGCTTTGAATGAATTGCTCACTGCAGGCTCTGGACATTGAGCCTTCATTCCATTATGGTTCTTTCCTAAAAAAAACCCAACAAACCAAATCAAACCAGCCAACTAACCAAACAAACAAACAAAAAAAAAAAACCACAAAAAGAATACCAAAAATAATTTTAAAAATATATGAAAACCCCACCAAACAAACAAAACAAAAAAATAACGAGCAAGAATATACCAAATTTACCTTTCCCAGCTCTGTGAAATACATGGGGCTGAATTACCTGAAGCAAACCATTTTGATCTGATACCCACTGAGCACTTGTAGATTCAGGAAAAGCAACAGTTCCATATATTTATGTCTGACCACTTTATTTTTAATGCTGGCATTCAGCACAGCAAGAGATCAAACTCTTTATTGTGCCTTGAAAAAAAATTTGGCAGAATTTACATGAAAATGCCTCCTGAGTGCTAGCATTGTATTTAGCACTAGCTCTAAGCTGAATCTGTTCCCAAGGTACTGCTGCAGCCCCTTGTGAGAACCCGCCTGGGAACACTGCAAACACACCTGACACTAAACAGTGCAGAGGTCCAGGAGTTGTTCAGCCTCTAATTTATGAAGAACCATCACATCTCAGGTGTGAACTACTCATTAAAGCCTCTTGCTTCTGCTCATGTTTGCTGTAAGGAGCTGACAGTGAGAAGTGACCCTTCCCACCCTCCATGGAGCCTGCTCCCTGGGGATCAATAAATAACAAGTGAGGAGACACAGGCTCAGACACAGACCCTGCCAGATCCAAGGCAAATCCTCTCCCCAGAGGGCTGAAGGCAGTCAGACCTCAGCCAGGAGCTCCCATCCAGCCATGCCAAGGCCACTTTTATTCCAAAAGCTGGTAGCACTGAGCCATAAGGAGCCTGTCACACGTCAGCAGGGCTTCTAAGTGCTCCTTTGGGAAGGCAACTTGTACAACAGCCCTGGTTTATTACTGCTTCCTCATCCTGGTTTTATTTCTCTCCAAAGCACCACTTCACTCTTTAGAACAAACAAGTATATTTTTAAAATAGCCAGAGCACTTTGCCCTCACCCTGTGGCTCTCACAGGCTGTGCTGTGAACTTTGCAGATCGTTCCTCATTTCCTCAGGGAAGATGCACTCTCCACTCTCAAACCTTTTCTGTCTCATTGCAACCAAGGACTTGTGGCTGCCTGGACAAAATTGCTTCAGAGCCTGGGGCCTCACAGCCAAAATGGGGTTGGGCAGAGCCAGGGAGGCTGTGCAGGTGCAAAGGCAAAACCCAACATCCTCCCCTGTACCTCCTTGGGTGGAGCCAGTGACCTTTCCATGGGGTAGAGCCTGAGCTGCAGAATAAGGACTTTACAATTAAAATTGTGAAGCAGGTATGTTTCATTTCTAGCTGGGATGCCTGGGGGATTTTCCACCATACCTGCACACCTGGTTGAGACAAGTTCCAGGTTTAAATACACTTTGATCCCTCAAACCCACACCTCCCTGCCTGCCCACTCTCTGCCTCCTCCTGCTTCATATTATAATTAATTTTCTGGTGGTCTCAGGCAGGGTCTTCTGATGAAGTAAGAAGTTTTCCTCAGTTTTCAGTGTTTCACCTCTGTCTCTGGGCAGGCACAGTGGAGGTTTGGCTGATTCCCAGGTCACTTTGTCCTGGCCAAAACCAGCAGCCTGGTTCTTGCTGGTTTCTCAAGCCACAGGTTCTGCTTTATGGGGTTTTCACACTGCCTAACTCCTGCTTTACTGAGTTTTAACAATATACATCTTATCTTAATGGCCTTTACTGTTGCAAGTTATTTCTACTTTGAAAAACGTGGTTCACTTTCTTGGTAAAATTTTAAAAGTTTAATAAAAAGACAATAGGAGACAGAAATAAAGCAAAGGGTTAATAAAAAATAACATGGCTGGGTGCTCTTCAGCCAAGAGCAGCTTAATATCTTGGAAACAGCCTTTAAATAATTTTTCTATTGCATCAGTCTGTTGCATATTCATAGACTGTTATGCATTATTCAAACATTCCTTTGAGTTTAGACGTTCTTTTGCTTGGTTTTAACCTTTGACTTGTCTTCATGCCATCCTGTAGATTAAATCAATATATTTTATTTCTCCTCGTGGTTCCATCCTCTTGTTTTTATAATCCCTTATAATGAAGAGTCAATAAATTCTTCCTTTGGGGTTCTGGTTTCTGTCACTGTTATCTTCATCCAGACAGGATAACCCACAAATGTGAGGAATCACCTAATTACCTGCACCATTCTCTTCGTTAGTTACATGAATAAAAGCATTTTAACCTCACATAGTCTCCATTTTAATATCATGCTATGGCCTAAGATGTATATTTATCACGCTACTATTTCTAAATTTTGTTAACAGCAGAAATAAAAACTATATTCATACAACAAAGTTATTCCAACATTATACATATAGCATTCATTTTAATATTTGCAAAAATCCAACTTTATAATACGTATTTATAACACTACTTAACAAGTTACGTTCTTATGTATTCTGTTACAAGTTGTTTTTCTACTTTTACCAAACTGCTAAATAAACTCTATATTTCTGTTTCCCCTCCACCTGCTTAAGCACATTATAGGCTTCTAAAATTCTGAATTTTCATGTCCATATGTTTCTCATCTCAAGCCCCTGCTTGGTTCTCTGCAGTTTGAGGAGATGTGTCGGGTGCTCACGGTTCCTCCTCCTGTCACCACCACGGGCACCTGTGGCCTTTTCCATGCTGTGTGTCTGCAATTTGAGCTTCAGTTTCTGAGTGAATTCATCCCCTGGGCACCAGGGGCTTGGCCTGGGTCTCTTCTGGCTCCTGGGAGGGCACCAGCCCTGCCAGACCCCCTGATGCCTCTGCCTGGAGGCACTGCCCCCTCCATGGGGACACACAGCCCAGCTCTTGTTCAAACAGTGACTGAAAAACAGCCCTGGTGGCCCTGGAAGCATTAATGTCTTTAATTACTGACAGCAAAAATATGGATTTCCTCAGCCTTGTTCACGTGCTAACCTGAATACAAAACTCTTGAATATTGCTCGAAACAAAATCTGCACAGGAGAGGGAATGCAGGGTCTTCCCACAGGAATGTTGTTACCTCAGTTTTCCTGAGCAGCTCTCTCCATTTTCAGTGGTTTCTGTCATTCTTTGCCACACTGTCTACATTTCCATCTTTAGGAACCCAAACCACCACGTGGCAGAACTGAGATAATAAGGAGACCAGCTGGAATCCTTGGAAATAAAAAGTGTTTCTAATCAAAATACAAATATTCCATTTTTAGGAAGCCTGAAAATTCATACAATATGAAAGAGCAATTACATTCTCCCCCATGTCCTGCTTTTGGTTGAATGCTATTTGCACTACATCACTTCAAATATCAAGTGGGACAAAAAAAAAAGTCACTTTAAAGGAAAGTTCAAAATAGTAAAACATTTTTAAACATCATTGTATTCTGATTTCCCTTCTAATGAATAATTCTTCGTGGATTGAATGGTTTGGCAAAGATTTTTAAAGCATCAGCTTTTACAAAAATGGAAATTTGCTCTTTTAAAGCATTCTGATAATAAAACTTTCCTTTGCCAGCCAAGGACACTGCTCTCAGAACTGCAATTTGTACTGTCCTCTTTATAGGACATTGATCTCTCTGCTACACGTATTAGAACATACACACTTCACAAGTTAATGAAAAAAAAATGTAATATTGGTTTCAAATACTGTTTCCCAGGGAATTGCCTTTTGATAGAAAGGAATTTGATAAATTCCCAGGCCCAGACAGGGAGGGATGACTGCAGAAACCCCATGAACAGGAGGTGACTGTGAGCAGCCACAGGCACCAAACTGATATTCCAGGGCTGCCCCTCTCTCCATCAGAGATTAACTCAAGGATGGCCACTGGTGATAAAAGCTGCTTTGGACAAAATCATTCTGAGCCTCACCTCCCAACTAAATCCCAGGTGTGGCTTAGAATATTTTGCTTTTCTACAGCAGTGTCTTTTCTGTTAAGTCAAAATCCCTGGTTTTTATTCTCTATCTGAAATGGCTTTTCATGCTTCTAAGTGATCTTAGACTGCTGTGGCTGCTTTTATCTCTGGTCCTCTTAGAGGGGAGATAAAAAATTCTTGTATATTTTTAGTGTGAATCAAGAGCAACCCCCCTGAAGTCAAGAGTGCATAATAGCAAAGTGAGAAGACAATTAAGTCCTGCTGTTTACAAAGTGCTTTGGAATCTCTGGGAATAGAAAGGTGTTGCATAAATCTAAGATATTATTTATTAGTTGCTAATAAATCCACGTGGCACAGTAATGCACACACAAACTCTAAATACAGAGAGGTCAGTAGGTCGTGTGTCTCTTTTCCCTCTCTCTGGAGAGCAGTGCCTTGTATAACAAGAAAAGAGTAACAAAATGAAAAAGAATGTGTAAAGGCCAATAAAAACAAGCTGCCTTTTAGCCCTTATAACTGCACATGGTGTTTCAATGGCATCTTCACTTAATACTTCAATTTTTTTCTCACTTTGCAAGTCCACAGAGTAATGACAGCCTATAACAGAGAGCTTCAGAGCTAATTTCAGAATGCCTGACTCAGCCACTTATCTTCATTTATCCTCTTCTGCTGGAATCTTGTTTAAAAAAACCCCAAACCAACTGCAATTTCATAATCCTAAAATAAAAGGACACACACACTCCATCTCCTTATGCTTCGCTGAAAATTAGCTTTCCTGCGCTGTTCTCCTGCAATTTCTTGTTACTGCATTTATTCCCAGCTACATTTAGTGCCAGCAGTCAGATTGGTCTTGATGTTAAAGCTGTAAGGGTTCCTATTCATTGACTAAATCATGCTTTATTTAAAGATTACAGAATGTCAAACCCAGCAGACCTTTCCTTTCACAGTAGTTTGCAGCTTGTGGCCCATCCCTGTGGTGTCAAGTCTGGTTTCCAGTGGGGAGATCCTCATATGAATTGTGGTTTTCTTCCAGAGTAACACCATTCCAGCCCAGGATTTCCTAAGTGCTCTTTAATTAGCAGCTGGCACTCTGGGTGTGTCTATCTGTGATGTCTGCAACCCTTTTTTATCCTGGTAATTAGCTGGACAGCACAATCTGGGGAATGATCTTCCAGCTCCAACCCACAAATCACAGAATCACAGACTCTTTTAGGTTGGAAAAGGTCTCCAAGATCCTGGAGTCCATCCACTGACCCACCCTTGCCAAGCCCACCACTAACCCCTCTCCCCCAACACCTCCAGGGATGGAACATGCCTGAAAAAATTTGCTTTTAAACCAGGAACCAGACCTTTCCTGGCCTCAGACTCTGCCTGGGGATGGTGACTCCAGCTGCAACCATTGTTTGAGGAATTCAGCTGTGGGCAGTGGCCACCAGGTGGGTGCTGAGGGTTCAGTGTGCAGTGGTGGCTGTCACCTCCTCCTGGGTGCACAGATGGCACCATCAGGGCACTGATGGCTCCTCTGCTGCTTGGGGACCGAGGGTTCACTTGGCACAGAGGCTCCAATCTCCCCTCTACAGATGCTTTACTCATCTGCCAGATGATGTGGGAAAAGCAGCACTGGAAACTGATGTTTTAAGGTAGTTCTGTGCTTGGTGACAGGAGTGTGTTGGGTTAGGAAGAGAAAATAACCCTTCCTTGTCTGGAACAGGTTGCCAGCAGAAACCAGCAGCTTTTCTTGTGTGGGTGCATTTTGCTCAGGACAGTGGGGTGGCAAAAATTCAGCCACTGCCATACACTGCTTTTTCCACCAACAGCTGGGCTGGAAGGGACCCACCTCAAAGCAGGTCAAATCAGAGCATGCTGCTCACTGGCTTGTTGGGATGTGATGGTCTCCAGAGATGAAGATTGCAAAACTTCCTCACTACCCTGGAGTCCTTTTGCAGGAGCCACATAACTGCATCAATGCTGTTCCCACACTCTAGAAAACAAAACATGATTTACACAAACGAACTTTGTCATTCAGATAGCCACAAATGGGCACATGAGTGCCAGAGACTCTGAGGCAGGGACACAGCAGAGCAGCTTTGCTGGAGCTGTGGGCACTAAACCAGGCAAATGTAGAAGGAACCCTGACATATGAAGGCTGCAAGACAGACAAACGACTCACTTGGTACAACTGAAGGTCCAGAATTTGCCTCCTTGTTGGGAGCAGTATGAACTTGATGAATATTTGAGCTGCCATACTACATTCAGGAGAGTCAAATAACTGCTGGTTTATTTTTTTCTCCATGCCCTGCATTTCTGCATGTGTTAATATTTGCTGTGCTTTCTGGAAATTGCTTCCATCCTGCATTCTGTTCAGATAACAGCAGAGCAGAGGAGACATATGCTGTGCTGACAGCAAAGAGATTGTTGGAGTTTTCTTAAAGCTGGCAAAAAACATAACAGCAGCAGGAGACAAATATCTCCCCCTATGAGGAGCTGGTCCCCTCAGAGCACAAACAGCTATGTAGCAGTCTGGGTTATGATTTTATCCTCATTTTAATCCAAGCACGGGGCTCACAGTCCTGCCCATCACAGTGTTTGCACTTTCCCTGTCCTCTACGCAGGAGCAGCTTTCCCAGCAGTGTCTCCAGTGGGGCTCCTTCCCATTGGAATCTGTGCAGGCTGAGGCACATCTGGATGCTCTGTGGGTGAACTAAAAGCCTCTCCATGTCTACCCCATTTCTGACCTCTCCTGTGAGATGAGGGCCATTTTCTGAACAAGAATGGGTTTATTCCTTCTCTGCTCTCCACAGCATTCCCCATTACTGCTTTGAGCTCTGCTCAAAAACAGCCGCTGAAATCTCTGTAACTTTGGCCCAAACTATGATCAAGTTTTATTTTAAACTGAGGCTTCAGTACAGCGCTGGCACATGATTGTTGTAGCCTTTCTAGCAGGAACTCTGTGCTCCAGATGCCTTGGCTGTTGTGTAAGAGGAACCTGGAACCAAGACAAAGTATTCATGACCCAAGTCTCCACAGTTCGAGATGATGAGTACTGAATGGAAGAGAATCACACTGTCATTAACACAAATTAGTTCAAAGGGGTTTGAATCAGGCCCAAGGTGAACTCTACAGTATTTTTAGTTTTGAAGATGACCTCTCAAAGTTTCTTCTTGTTTTGTGTTTTTATCAGACCACAAATGTTCCTGGATTTCAAAAAGCCGCGGCACCAAATTTGGCTGGGAAGGAGGAAAAGGGGAATGGGAAACTTGAACTGCTTCAAACATCACCTTTTATGATATATGGTGCCCAACAACACATTTTGTTCCAGTAGAGTCTTCTCTGTGTGTTCCTTAAACCCCTTTTTATAAATAAAACCATCTGTCTCCTTTGAACTATAGCAGCTCTAATTCAAAAAGTCAGTATTTGCCAATGTCTACAACTCATTAGCTCTGAAGCTGTGAAAAACTTCCCTCTCTGGCTCTTCATTCAGCAGGCTTTGGCAATCACTGTGCTTTAAAAATTATGCCTCTTAGTTGTAAACATCCATTTTTATGAAAGATGTGCTTTGCTTTGGACATCAGGTGAATTGAAAGGTAAAAGTGAGATTGGGAGCAAAAGCTGAGCAGTCAGCCTCCAATCTGAAAGGAAAATCTTACCTGGGGACCTACCTGGACATCAGTGCTAGGACAAATAAACTCTTCTTTTCCAGCTGTGGTGAAAGTGCAGCTGAGCAGAGCCCTGCAGGCTCCTGCAGGAGCTGGGGAATGTGACCTGGAGAATTTCCTTGGTGCTGCAGCACGGTTATGGATGTTGACTGCCGGGACTGCAGCTTGCTGGAGTGCTTAAAAGAAAAGTGCAGGAAAGGAAAGCAAGGGAACATCCAAAAGAGCCACAGAAGCACTGTCAGAATGAGACCTCAAAGGAGCTAAGAGCCTGCTGCAGTATTAACTCTGTTACCTGTCAGGTGCAATTGTGATCAGTGTGATCATTACAAATAAAAGAACAAGGCTCAGCTTCTTACATACTAACTGTCTCCAGCTTAAAAAAAGAGGGAACTTCGTTTGTACAAAATGAATTTTTATTTCCCTAGATTTGGGGAAGTCTTTCAGCTGGCACTGCTTTTAGCAAGGGGAAGGATGAGGTGTGGCTGAGCTCACCCTGCCTGCTGAGCCCACAAGAGCAGGACAGGTAAGCACAGCTCACTCGTCAATAAAGCTCAGCAAGGAAGGGCAGCTGGGTTTGCCTGCCTGTGTTGTGCCTCTTCCCTCTGAACTGGGATTTCTATCTCTAGGGCTGTTAATACAGCACCGCTTAAAGATAGTGAATTCTCTTAGAAATAGGGAGATAATGAGGCCATTTCCACTCAACACCACATTTAGATAGAAAAACAAAACAAATAATGCTGTCAAGATTTATAGCAAATACATTATAAAGGACAACAGAACATTTGTATAAAGAACTGAAATGGACCCGCAGCAGAAAACACAGTTTACTTTTATGACTTTAACTTTAGGGCATGGAAGGCACCTCATTAATGATTAGAGGGATACAGATGAGCCATAACAGTCTATATATCCTAATAAATGATATACAGGGAGAGCTAAAAGACAGCAAATTACAGTCTCCACTGCTGTGCTTTTTCCTCTTCGCTTCTGTCTTTCTCAGTCTTCCAGCTGAAAGAAGGAATTAAAATTTATGTTGACCAACTGGGCATTAACTTGGTCAAATAAGTAATCACTTGTAGTAGGTGGCACAGATAGCTGATCTGGACTAGACCATCTGGAAATGCAGTAGCCTCTGGTAAACAGCATAAACTCTGTTTTTAAACCACTGAGCTGTGTTTCCTGGCAGGAGCCAGCTCAGAGCTCACCTCCATCAGGTCCTACTGACAGGCAGGTGACGTAATTAACTCATTAAGTCACAGCAGCTCAGTCTCTTTGGATCACTTGACCTTACGCTAAAAGACAACCCATTCATCAAAGGCTTGTTCTCCTGAGCACAGGCCAGGAAGGGAACGAAGGAAGAGGGGAGAAACAATGAGCAAAAGGAAAATTAAGTGACTTACTGAAGGGCACCAGGAGTCTGCAGGACTAGCAGGGCTGAGCTCAGCGCCGAACGCCAGCACTGGGACTTTGTGCCAAGAAAATGCCTTCTCTAATAATCAGGGAAATGTATGTTTGACATCAGGAGGCAAAAAACTGTTTTCCCTTCAAGACAGAGAAAAGGGCAGTGGTGGCTACTGGCCTTGGCTGCACTGAGAGCTCAGAGTTTGACCAGCCTCCCCAGAACAGGGCTAGCAGAAAAGCTATTATTCCTTTGTGGTGGAAAACACTGAAAGAGAAAGCTTTGGCTTTCTCTGTGGTGGAGACACAAGCAATTCCTGCTGCAGAGTTGACAAATCACAGCAAGAAAGTCAGGGTGGATGAGTCTAGGAGTATTATCCAGAAAGAAAGAAGAGAATGACTTTCCAAGCGTGGCATCACTGCACAGCTGAAAGGGGAAAAGCAGAGCTGTGCCATCCTTCCACTGCGCATCCATCTCCTGCTGTGGGGTTTGAGTGCTCAGGATGTGACTGCTTAGGAGGTTAATGGAGTCAGAGACAGTGTGGACAGCCCGAGCCTTGCATTTCCTGCTGTTCCCTTGGCCTCCAGCACACAGACAGACAGACAGACAGACTGAGCTCGGTGCATCCCCAGGCCTTCTCAAAAGCTGCTCTTGTGGAGGCACCTTGTGATTTCAGAGCTGACTTCTCCACTCCCTTGCCGTGTAATTCTCTCTTTATGGAGTTCTTACCTTGGGGGAAACAGGTTTTATTGCAAAGTCAAAAGGTAATTTTTGCATAGACTCTATTACCTGTTTATAATTAAAACCATAAAATCCCTTTGTAACAGGCTTAATAACTTCCCCCACACCAGAAGTGGTTTTCATAAAAAGAGTCATTAAAAGTACTCACAGCTAATGCTGGAAAAATCAAGAGAAACATAGAAAATTATTGAGACTTATTTCAGCATTTAACAATGGGCACTTTCCCCCATTTATTTTAACAGTTCAAAATGACAAGAAATGGCAGATCAATCTCAGCTGTTCTGGCCCTTCTCCTCTACTTTTTCCGTCTTGCAGGAGACCTCCTGCCCAGCAGATCCTGGGATTTTCCAAGGCTGAGAGCGTGAGTTGTGATTAGCAGCTGAATTTTCTAACCTTGAGAATGCACTGAGAAGTTCAGCTCCAGCAGTTCCTACGAGCTCCTCCACGTCCTGTTTCTTGTCTTGACCTCCCACCTTTCCTGATCATGTGGGTAATGTGAGCAGTGAGCTTAAATTCATCCTCAGTTTTCTGTCCTTTAGGACCATTGAGGCTGAAGGATGTTTTTGGCTTCTGAAGTCCAGTAAAATAAATATACTACAAACACTATAAGCAGGAAAATGTGACCTTTAAAACAAATGGATGTAAAATCACATGTTTTACTTTGCAGTAACAACTGGCTCAGGCTGAACTGGACCTTGGGCAGTCAGGGGCTTGGGGGCGCTCCACTGGTCCTTTCCCAGTTTTTGAGAATCAAAACAAGCAAGGAAAAATACAACAATAAAACCACAAAAACAAACAAAACCCCCACCCCCACCAAGACAAAACCTACATGGCAAAAATAAATCCTCAACAAATCTCTAGCAATGTTTATAAAAGCAGGCCATAGGTATCATCCTGGCAGTTTGACCTCCATGCATTCATGACCTACAGGCATCTCAACCAGAGACCAGAGCAGCTCTGCCCTACAACCATCCCTGTGCTGTGTTCCATTGTCAAACAACCTTATCTTCAGCTCAGACTCCCAGCCTGTGTTTATGCTTTTTTTCCCTTGGCCTAAATAATGTCCTCATCGTCAGGAGTGCTCGATAATGTCACCTTGGCAGAAAATTATGAGTGCAAATGAGCTAAAATTGGCTAACTGAAGTGGTGGCACGGCGGAGGTGAGTCCCTGCTCACGCCAGGTTCATGGGTTAATAGGCAGGCATCAGCTGCACACTTCTGCAGAGGAGTGGAACGGTGAGAGCCTGGAAAAGTTCAGCCTCTTGAGAGCCTGGGTGAAAAAAGATCTCAGCTTTAATAGAGGCAGAAGGAGCAGAGATTCAGAGTCAGGCAGTTTGAAGCCCTAATTTGGGGAGCAATGCCTTCTGAGTATTGCTGCTCTCACAGGCTAACGACCTGTTAGACTACAGAACTGTTAGCAGCATCTCGTTTCACCCCCGCTCACTAAGCACTGTTTTCCTTAAATTTACATTCTCCACTCACAATCACACCTCAAACACCTCTTGGGTTTTTCTGTAAATCATTTCCAGCCCGAAATGCTGACTCATGGGGGAACTGAGGTTAAAGAAACTTTATTTATGTCAGAGGAATCGATTGCTTGTAATTTAAAGCCTTCCTGCACCACTATTTATCTTCTGCCTCTTGCTTCATGCCTTTGTCCCACATCTGGGCCATGGCAGGTGCAGAGCCATGTATCTGTCACAGCAGCAGAGCTGCCTCATTGCTCATTTTTGGCCTCCTCGACCTTGCCTGCTCACCTTACTTTATTAGTACAGTTCTCCAAAACTTCTCAAAAATGAAAATATTCCCCCTTGATGCCCTTCCCCATTTAATATAGTAGCACTTCTAATGGTTCTTTCAAGCTGTAGCAGCCTCTCAACTCCCTCACCCCTGCCACCTTCTCCTTTCTTTCTTCTTTATCCCTTTTTTTTCCTCCCAGCTGACACAGAGTCCACTTCTCTCTTGAGCTCCTGGCCTTTTGGCTTCATCCTTATGTCACTGTGGCATACAAATAGCCACCACCACAATAATCCCACCTGACTGTTTCCTCCACCTGAGGGCTGGGTGGCTTCAGACCTCCTTCTGGCACATCCTCACCCCTGCAGGAGTGTGGCCAACAGGAGTTGTGCAATCCCTCAGCCCCCTTTGTGCAGTCTCCTACAGTGACTGAGGGTTTCTTGGTTTTGTGCTGCTCCCTGTGGCCTCGAGGACCTTCTCTCCTGGGATAGAAACCTTTGTGCCACCTTTCACAGCAATCCCATGAGGAAGGGGACTCCAAGGGGAGGTCAGCTAACAGCTGTTGGGGGTTTAGCACCATCCATTCTCCCCCTTTGCTCAGGAATGGCATAAACGTGGTGGGGAGCAGCAAGCCCTTTAAAGGCAGCAGCCTCGGGGCTGTACCTGTGTCTCCAAAAGCAGCAAGCCTGCCCCATGTGCTAAGTGATGCACTGAGTCAGCTACTCCAACAGCAGCCTGGAGACATTGCAGTGAGAGCTGGGGAAAAAAGAAAATTAAAAAGCAAGTTTCATTTATCTGTCCCTGGTAATGTGCCTTGTAATGTTGGTTTGTAGCTCGCTGCTTTTTCTTGTATTATTTGTAACTCACTCTTCTAGAAACTTCACAGTAATTGTTCTCAGTGGTTTTCCATCAATTTGTCTCTTCCTGCACCTGAGGGCTCTTGGGGATTCTCTGTAGAGACATTGACAGAGGTGGCAGTGCCCTCCTGTCACATGCACAGGGCAGCCACAGCAGCTGTACCTGGGTCCAGGTGAGGCTCACAAGGAGCAAGGATCATGAAAAGCCCCTACTCCTGCTGCACTTTGGGTCTGAGACTTTCCTCAGAAAGATTCTGGAGAATTGACAGAGAAATCTGTGATATATTACATGGAAAGAATGGAATTTATCAGCTCCAACCACAAAAAACCATCTCTCTAGGAAAGAGACAAAAATTACATTGGATTAATGAGGCTGGTGGTGGGGAAAGTTATTCACAGGCAGATTAAGCAAACCAATCATGTTACAACATTGTTTTGCTGTGTATTACTTGGAGTTAGTGGATTTACACTTGCTCTGAAAGAAAAAAGGACATTTAACTTAATAGAAGACAGAAAAAACTGGTGAAAAATCTGAAGCCACTTGAAACACTACACACTGTTATTGTGAAGGAGAGAAATTCAGCTCAGTGGGGGAATTCTGAGCCTTTTATTTGCAATCCTTACTTTAGCAATCTGCTTCCCACACGGAGGGAGCAGGGAAGGCTCAGCCCTGGCCTGGGCCAAGCTCAGCCACGTGCAGGGAGCCCAGCCTGGGCTCAGCCCCTGGAATGCAGGAGGGAGCTCCACGTTCAGGAAGGCTGATAGATCATGTACAGGGTGCTGGGAGATGGAATGTGCAGTAATCACAGCAGAGCACAGCAGAACACAGACGGGACAGGTGTGAAAAATTGCAGACTGATTGGTAATTTGTCACGGGCTTGCAAGGGGTCTGCCAAAGTTGGAGGCAGTAGAACAACAACCTCTTCCTGTGTCTTCAAACCAACCCAGCCACAGAGCTCTCCATTCCAATTTCAGGAAATAAATAGCAGCAATAATTGATGAACAGCTCTGAGATGCCTTCCCATGCCTTTTCAGAACCTGATTTTATCATCCTGGTAGGAGAAAATTTCCCCAACAAACAGTTTATTGATTGTCCATTACACATTTTCCCTCCGAAGTTCTCAGAATGCCATCCAGATGTCAGACACATGATAGCAAAGCAGAAATTCAGCCAGGGAACAAAGATATCCTTAGCTGCAGCACTGAATCTGACATTCAGGAATCCAGACCTCATGTTTACCCTTAGATCTTAATTAATCCTTGCTGTACCTCCCCATTCATGATGAAAAAGCAAACCCGTTTCTAGTCCCAAGCTTTCATGGCCTTTGATATTTATTATGAGCACATTGAAGAGACAGCTGTGCTCTTGGGGTGGTTTGGAGGGTGCCTATCAGAAAAAAGCCCCAATTTTGGGGGTGCAGAACTTAGAATCATAGAATAACCAGAGTGAGAAGGGAGCCACAAGGACCATCAAGTCCAAATCCTGCACATATCTGTGTGGTCTGGGGGATATTTTTCTTTTTTTTTTTTCAAGATCAAGCACTAACATAGTTTAAGTCTTAAATGCAGTAGATTATAATACTCCTTAATTTAGAAATAAATAATGCTGCCCACTAAATTTCCTTAAAAGATGCAAGTGCCTTCTAAATAAGTTTTCCTGATCGGATCTGTCAAGGCACCTCAGCCTGTTCCCTCCTCAGAGCACAGGGAGGGCAATTCCTGCCAAATTGACCATTACCCCCTGTAATCAGTAGGAGTAGGCTGAGATAATTGGGGTTGTTCAGCCTGGAAAAGAGAAAGCTTTGAGGAGACCTAATTGCAGCCTCTCAGTCCCTGAAGGGAGCCTACAGGAAAGAGGTTTTTGCAAGGACATGTAGTGTTAGGACAGGGGGAATGGATTTAAATTGATAGAGAGTGGGTTTAGATCGGATGTTAGGAGGAAATTCTTTCCCGTGAGGGTGCTGAGGTCCTGGCATAGGGTGCCCAGAGAAGCTGTGGCTGCCTCACCCCTGGAAGTTTTGGAACTTGGTCTAGTAGAAGATGTTTCTGCCCATGGCAGGGGTTGGAACAAGATGATCTCTAAAGTCAAACCCAAACTATTCCAGGGTTCTATGAATCATGAACAGGGCCAAAAACTTGCTCAAACTTGCATCTCAACCTGCACCCCGTGCCCTAAAGACAGGGTCAGTCTCTCACCCAAGGCAGCACCCCAGTGCACCTGTTCTTTGAAAACAACATAGACAAAGAACTGAGTGGGAAACATTTCATTTTTCCACACAAAGGAGAAAGACAGCCCAGAATGAACAGCTTCCTACAGGACTCACAGCTGCTTTGGTGTGCAAAGGCCGACGTGCATATAAATGGTGCCTAATTAACTGCTTAAGGAGAGATTAGCTGCCATATGTTGCAGGAGTGATGGGTGTGCTTCCAGAGTGGAATTAATCGATTACAAATACTCCACCTCATGAAATACACTGCCAGGAAGATACTGCCTGCACCCTGGGGAGCACAGGAGCTGCAGGTGCTGGTGGTGTTCCTGTGCTCAGCTGGATGGGACAAGGTGAGCAGGGCAGGGATGCAGGAATGCCGCAGCCACAGCTGCTCTGGGCACCCTGTGCCAGGCCCTCACCACCCACACAGGGGAGAATTTCATCCTAATATCCAAACTAAACCTGCTATGGGTGCTCGTGCCTCATGTTGAAAGAGCCACAAGGTTTAGGTGGCCACAGCATGGGGAAAGGGGCCTGCTCCACTGCTGTAAATATCATTTACCCTGTGGACAAAACAGTAACTGAAGGGGCAAGCCAAGACACCACCAAATGGGGCCTTTGCATGACACTACACTGCCCAACAGGCCAAGATGGAGAGAGAGATATGTCTCAGAAGTTGGGATGAATGACCTATTTCTTCACTCAAGCCAGGTGCCTTTCATAAAGGAATTCTATCTGAACCTTGGGAATGACAAGGGATAGGGGAAAGACATCCAGGTCTTGATCCTCAAAGTTGTGAATGCCACTGGAAAAATTGTTTATGACCTCCTGGTCATCCCCTGGCCAGGCACCTGCCTGCTCCCATTCAACCCTCAGCTCACCCTGCAGCCTTTTGCTGCCTACAGCTCACCGAGGAAAAATAATTGTGTTCTTCAGCTCAGAAAGCTCAGTGAACTTGTCAAGGGTTTAGCAGGGCTGTGGGATGACCAGAAGGAGAAATAGGATGGGGAAGGATCACACCTTTGAGCAGAACAGAGCTCAGCAGCTCAGCTCAGCTGCCTTTCTCAGCAGTGCTTTACCCCACATGCATTAATCAGGAGAAATCATTTAATCCTTCTCACCTCTTTTTCAGCAAAATGGGTTATTGGTATATCCCAGCTTTGCCTGGCTTTGCATGGATAAATCCATAACCAGCATTTTATTCCCACGGCCGTGACACGCTGTGAACGGGCGTGTGTGAGGAGGGAACTCCAACTGTAATCCCCACCTATCCCCCACGTCCTGAAATCAGACTTCAAAGGCCTGAAGCAAAGTCCCTGAAAGCACTGAAAGGCTCCTCTGGGGTGCAGATTAGCCTGTTGAAGTCTGAGCTTCAGAATTTCCCCAGAGATTTCCTCTCGTCTGCCAAGACTGACAGGCCTGGAAGCAAGTAGGGCACTGCCCCACGTGTTGGAGCAGCAGATTATACTGAAGGCTTCACTCCCCTAAAAATGAGATTGAAATGAAGAGTAGGTGACACAGCAGCCACTGTGAGCCTCAGAAAGGTCAAGTGATCCTGTGCTTTCTTAGGAGCAATTTATGCAGTGCTTCAGTGACATCTGAAATGGAATAATCTTGAGAAGGCATTGAGAGCTCTCCCTCTGTAGTATCCTGGACCTCAGGAGGAGATGGAAAACCAGGGAGATTTGTTAGATGTTGCACAGAGGCAAAAGAAATAATTCTGCTTCCTCAGAGTCTTTTCAAATTTTGTCTTCACAGGTTTAAATACTTGCCTCACATTCAGCCTCGGTCCCACACACAAAAAGTGACACAGCAAGTATTCCATATAAACACTCTTTTGCCTCCTAGTGCCATTTGGCTCTTGTAAAATAAGAAGGAACTACCACCACCAACTCTGAATGATGCAAAAAGACAAGATACTGTCAGATAAAACACCTGATGCTTAAAATGAGATGTGAGCCACTGGGATTTGGGGCTTTGGTTCGACTCCAGATGTCTGAACTCCAGGAGCCTAAGGGGCTGAGAGCTGAGAATTGCTGGGCTATAAGAAAAATCCACTTTAGTGCAGAAAATGTTAAAGCAACTTTTAAACCACAGCCAGGAGGCAGCTAAATATTGCATTAGAATGGGCCATTGAGCTTTGCAACAGCACCAAAGGAAGGGGAAGTTATCCAGAGCACAGAGAGGAAAACTGGAAGGTGAAGGGAAAATAGGGAAGAGAAAGGTAGGAGCCTCCCTGCAGCAAGCACATCCTACACACACAGAATGCCTCTTTAGCAGAAAGTGATGGGGTTTGACTTTAAATTCAGGCCTTAAAACCCCCTCTTTGTGTCCAGAGGCTGAGCTGTGTGGAGCAGGTTGGGAGCCAGCCCTACACTGCTGTGTCACCTCCCAGTGCTGCCAGTTTGGCACCCTGGCATCAAATGTGGATTTACATAGAACCCATGATAAACTGAACCCCTCAATTAACAGACAGCCCTCAAATGCCTTCAAAATTATGGAAGCCAGGCATAAGATTAGCTCCAGAAGGCAGGGAAAAATAAAAGGTATTCAAAAACCAGCAAACCCCCCCAAAATTCACCAATTTCTACCCAAGTGCAACTCCCTGGAGAAGCTGCACCCATGCCAGGCTGGGCCATGTACCACACTGCAAAGAGATGGAACAAACACTGGTTTTAGAAGATAAGGCTTTTCTGTCTTCTTTATTATCATTACACCAATTATTCTAGGATAGTCATTCCTTTTGTGTTCAAGATTCATGGAAAATGCAGAAAGAAAATGCAGTACAGTCTCCTCCCTCTCTGTTTGTCTCCCTCGCCCATTCTTTCTCAGGAAATTGGTAAAGGCTCTCTCTTAGGAGTCTAAAAGGAAAATATTAAATACAGACACATAAGAAATCATGTTTTTATAAAATCCAGTTATTTATAGAAAAGCAAAGTTCTTCAAAATGACCTTTTAGGTACTAGACAATTTTTTTGAAGTGGGAGAAAGAGAAAAAAACCCAAACCCAAGAGGACTTTCTCATGATAGCATGAAGTGCACTTAGTAAGAGAAAGCTGTTGAAAGCACTTAAACTCTGTTTTAGGTCTTTCTGCTGTTGCCCATCACCATGGTATCAGAACATCAGAAATGTAAAGCAGATTAGCAAAATCTGAGTCTCTGTAGGGCTCCTGGTTCTTTGTCATTTTTTGTGTACGCAGATTCCCATGGGAAGTGAGTCCACGTGTGCTGATCTCCAGAGAGGCCGAAAGCAAATTTCATTTTCCTACAGTGCTGCCTAAGGGGGTGGAGCTGCAGCAATTTCCTGAGTCACTCAGAATCTGGCCTTGTCCATTTTTTTTCTGGAAGTTTATTCCGTAATCAGGCCCCTTTCTGGACAAGAAACCTATACTTCAGGATTTGCAACTGGTATTTTGGATACTCTGAGGCCTAGAAGGGTGTTCTGAGGTGACAAATGTGTGCCATGCTTCAAAGACCTCTTTCCTAGGTCTGAACGGGTTAATTTTCTCACTGGTAATTTTGTGAAATTACTCAAGTGGATGTGAATTCCTGCACATGGTTTTTTATTGCTTTTTCTTCCACCAGAATAAAACCCCAGTCCCTCTCACAATGCTGCCTCTCTCCTGACACAACAGCCAGGACCATCACTGTCACAGGTTCCGTGATGGAGCTGTTATTACAGAGAACATTACATCTCAAATGATGGGATTTGGTGGTCAGCTGGTTGTTCTGTGCAAAATTATGTTTGAGCAGAGCTAACAATGAAACATTTAGAACCATCACATAAAACATAAAAGGATGGAAGAACAAAATAATGAAGGGGAAAAAAAAATAAAAAGCACTTGGGGGCATTCTCTAGTACAGTTTGTACCACCACACAAGAGTTATTATTTTTCCTACAGCTCATGGTTAGGAGCTCTCTCAAAGTCCAGGAGCTCCATTTGACCATGCCCAGCCTCTAGGCCACCTAATTTGGGGTCCCAGAGGTGGGGTTTGCTCTTCTGATGATGCTGAATGTCCAAGGCAGTAACCATAGGGTGTTCTGTAGGCAGAGCTCTAGCCCTGAGTTATATAATCTGATCTGGCTCCCAGTCCTGGAACCCAAAGTCATGTAAATAAATTATCCCAGTGGCTGCAGGGACTGGCACAACTGGCTGTGTGCTCTGCATGCAAATGTGCTGCTCTGAGGAGTCAAAGCAGCTCAGCACCTGCCCAGCAAATCTGCCCTGACAGGAGCACCTCTGCCTGCTCCCCTTCCCATCCCTGCTGCTGCCTGATGCCTGCAGTTCCAAGGGAACTCACCCAGCTGAACTGCTGCCTCAATCTCCCACCCTGGAATCTGGGAGAATTCAATCAGACAGTCTGATCTCCAGGAATTCCCATGCACTCCTTCTGCACCCAGTCCCACCCAGACCAGGCAAGAGAGGACACCAGCTCTGAGGGGCTCCTGTCAGTGTTGCTTTTTGGAAAGGTCAGGAATGGCTCCAAGGAACAAGGGAATAATCAACTATTTCAGTTAATGCATCCAGTGAAACTCTTACCAAAGCAGGATTTCAAAAAACCTTCCAAGGGTGCTGGAGAAATTATCATTAGAAGAGTTTAGCCTAAGGTTTTTACCTTTTTTTGGGCACTACATGTTAAGTGTAGTGTCTATTCAGAATAATTATAGAGACAGGATAATTCATTCGGCATCACTACAAAATAAGGCCGAGCAGAAAGAAGTTTAAAAAATTTTAAAAGGAATGAAGTCAGTGCCTTGAAGATAAATGTAACTGAAAAAAAGTGAAAGGCAAAATCATTACTCAAAGAAGAAAAGTGAAATTATTCCTGCTTTGATGCATATAGAAAAGCATCTTGATAACTACAAGGCAAATCTGAAGAATGTGTTATCAAAAAAGAATGGGGTCCCTGTTTTTTCTGTTGCACTCTCAACTCTTGAACAGTAGTGATTTGATTGAGTTGACCTCAGAGGAGACCAATCAGACCAGAAAAACACAGGATGTGATGGATCCACCAGTGGAGGGCTCTGCTCTGGAAGAGGTCCCTGAAGGCAGAGCCAGGCAGCTCCACACAACCTGTCTGGCACTTCAGGGAACTCACAGGGATCCTAAGTCTCAGGGATACAGATATTTTTGCACTCCTTTCCCTTTCCCTTTCCCTTTCCCTTTCCCTTTCCCTTTCCCTTTCCCTTTCCCTTTCCCTTTCCCTTTCCCTTTCCCTT